>ML797767.1:87983-104206 GCA_009831015.1 Picea engelmannii
GAACTATACCCTCATCTTCACATAGACTGAGATAGTATTTTGGAGGTCCAAAAGCTTCCCAATGGGGAGGTGTGATCAGGGGATCAAATTTTGCTCAATTTTCAAAGTGCTCGGAATGCGACAAAAACAGTGCCATTGCGTCTATCTCGTCTTCTTGATTTCGACGGTATATTTACTTTCTCAAATGGAGTCCGTATGAAGGAGATATTGCGATCTGTCCACCAAGCCAAACAGGCAAAATTTTTGGATGCTGACTGTACCTGTCCGTACAGTCCATATGGTGACGTGGCAGGACCGTACAGGTCATACGGTGATGATGTGGCAGATATTTATTGGTTGGTTGCTGGCCTATTGGATGGTGACACGTGTCCGGTTGATGGTGAGTAATATGAGGACACGTGGCCCAATCCATGGGCGCCACGTGTCCCCTTCATTTTGTTCATTGGTTATATAAAATTGTATGGGGAGTCTGTGGGGTTCGACCCCCAGACCTCCCCCAACTCTAACGACTTCATAACTCTCCGCTAGCCAAAGTACCGCCATTTGTTCCTTGTTAACTATGTCGTAAAACATATATTTAAAGTTGATATTTGTTTGAAAGGAAAGGGGGGTCGGGCCGGGGCTTAGCCTCGACCCGTGGACGCAGTGTATAACATATGACCCAAACATATATGTATTGGCCCGACCGTTTGACGCGCGCATTGCATTGCATTGTATTGCAATGTATTTCAATACATTGCATTATATATATTGTATAAACCGTGTGTTAAATGATTGTCGCGGGGTTTGAAACCAAGACCCATGTGTTAAATTGGCACGGGACCCCAAACCGGAAGTTGCACGTCTATGACAGGTTTAACCCCCATTTTCCAAACGCACGAGGTCACATGGCCATATGCCCAGGTGCCAAGGAGGTTATGGGCTAGAGGCGCCTTAACCATCCTACGGTTTGCACCGTTGGCGCGGTTGCGCCCGGTGCTGGGTTTTTACGCTTTAAAGAGCGTGTGAGCCAGGTTCACTCAAGGGGGGTGCGAATTGTAGAACCAGAGACAGGAAGCTTGAAGAGGGAGACTTCCAGGAGGCCTAACTTCTTCATTTTTCGACCGATTGAGGTGCTGAAAGAGCCCAGACAGGGGTTTTGGGACGCAGGGAAGCCATTGGAGCAGTCGGTTTGTCAGTTTGAGCATTGTAAGACATGTTTTTTAGCACTTTTTAAGCAATTTATAATAATGATCCATTGGAAGTTGGACCAGGAGATGTAGCCCATAAGAGGGGTGAACTCCTTTATCAATTGTTGTGCACATGTGTTTATGTTCAATGTTTATGCTGTTGTCTATGTGTATTTTTTATAAGTAATCCTTAATTTATGTGTTGCAAATTGATCCTGTTGCTTTAAACACATAACATTTCACTTGCAATAATTATTCAAGTTTTTCAAGTCTTCTTCATTTTTAGATCACCGGTGATCTCGAATCCTCCCAGTGCTTCAGCTACACCTGATGCTTCATATATAAGTACACCACCCACACATCAACCTCATGTCAAATTTTTTCCTTCTTCACCAATTAAGTCTCCTTCCCTTTCTCCTTCTTCACCTAGTGAAAGCTCTAAAGCAAGTAGCCAGGTTGATAAGAAGGAGAAGACACAGAAAGAGAAGAATAAGAAGAACATGAAAAGGACCAAGCCTCCAACTACGTCAGATGTTGGATCCAAGCAACCAACTATTGTTAATAGTATTGGGAGTGTTGATGAGGTCAACAAGATTAAAACGAAGAATCTAAAACCCAAATTCCCTTGCAGTCTTTGTAAGGGTGACCACCTTTTGCTGGATTGACCTGGTCTTCCCAAAGTCTTAGAAATGTGGTCCTCCACATCATTGGCCTCTTCTAGACATGTCAGTAACGCCCTGTCAACTAGTGACATTAAGGTTGGTAAGAAGAAGAAAACTGTCAAATTTCCGTGTATGTTATGCGAAGGAGATCATTATTCTCACCTTGTCCTCGTATGGACAAGGCTTCTTCTCTTTTGGAAAATATTCAACTCCCAATTGGTTATCATAATATTTCCCCCAACCCATCGTTAGTTGATGGAGTGGTCAATCCAGTTCCATCCCTGGTCAGTCTGGTTGATCAGTTGGTCAATCTAGTTTCATCCTTGGTTGAACCACTAACCAAACTAGTTGATCTAGTTATGTCCTCGATCAGCCCAACTTTTCGTCTGAAAAGTGAAACCCAAGTGACTGATCCAGTTCCGTCATTGGTCAGTCCCACCCTTCATCTGAAGAGTGTTAACATGGTCAATCCCACTCCTCCTTTGATGAGTGCCAAATTGGTTTCTCTAGTCCCTTCATCGGTCATTCTGGTTGATCATGTCATCAATATGGTCATGTCCTTAGTTGAAACAGTTGACAAAGTGGTTGATCTTATCCCATATTCGGTCGATCTCGCTCTCCCGTTAGAGAGTGCAACCCAAGCGATCAATCCACTTCCACCTGTCGAACCCTTTCTCCCCTTGGAGAATACAACCCAAGTGGTCAATTTGATGTTGTTATCAATCGATCCTTCTCTCTCACTAGAGAGTAAACCCGATTATGCCCATGTTTTTCTCGTTGATACAAAATCTACCATGTTGCGTAGCATTCCTCCTTCTCCCACGAAACCCCCTCCAAGTAATGAGGCCATCCTTTTTTATTAGGGTGTGTTAACTGAACCTCGTCTTCCCTCTCACATTCCTTTCAAGATTACAGTACAAGTTTGTGGTCGAGACGTTCCTCATGCGTTAATAGATGAAGGTTCATCCATTAGTATTTTGTCCTCTATTGCTTGGCAAGCTTTGGGTTCTCCTCAGCTTGTGTCAGTGACCCATACTCTGTTCACGTTTAACAGAAGAACCAGTCACCCTTTAGGATTCCTTCCTCAGTTTTATATGAATTTGGGAGGGAAAACTGTCTTTATTCATGTTATGGTAGTCCAGGACCCCTTGGATTTTGGTTTAATCCTTGGGAAAGATTATGTCTATGCCATGAAATCTATTGTTTCCACTCTCTTTCGTGTGATATATTTCCCTCACAATGGAAGAATGGTGACTATTGATCAACTTTTATTCATTGGCCCTGACTTGACCATCAACCCAATGACCTCCCTAAACAGGTCTTATATGCAGTCAGTATCCCCCCTGCCATAGGTCAATTATGTGGTGTTGTCTCCCATGACTTCAACTTCCGATGACTTAGATCCGGTAGTTGACATGGTGATATCTTCGGTGGGACTATTGGAGCCCGATCTCCTTACCCCTGTTGTGGCCCTCGACATGTGTTCCTTCCAGAGAATTGTTCTTCCATCCAGTGAAGATCTCTTGGAGGCCATGACCGAGTTTTGTCCCTTGACATGGTTTCCTTCTAGATAATTATCCTCTTGGAAGCCATGATCAAGGAGAGGTTACGAGCATAGTTTCTCTTCTCTGTGGCAAGATCGTTTAAAAAATGAAACAGAGGCTATGAGCATAGTTTTCCTCTTTGTAGCAAGCTTATTAAAAAATGAAACAGAAATATTGGGATTGAACTTGGAGCCACGAGCATAGTTTCTATTCTCTATGGCAAGCTCGTTAAAAAATGAAACTAAGGCTATGACCATAGTTTCTCTTCTCCATGGAAAGCTCGTTAAAAAATGAAAAAGAAATCTGGGGATTGAACCCGGAGCCTTGAGCATAGTTATTTTCCTGTGTCAAGCTTGTTAAAAAATGAAACAGTCACCTCTCATACCAAGTTGAGTCTTTCGTTAGGTCTCATTTTTTAACCTTCATTTCATCCACCTCTATCCTTTTTCTCCATCTAGTACAGAAATTGGTGACAACCTCAAAGTTGGTGAATGATTTGAAGCTTGGGGGGCATGTCTCCAGCCTTTGATTATCATTCTAGAGTTAAGCCACTAGATTTGAAGCTGGGGGTAGAGTACCAACCATCCATGGGTATCCCTCCTTTGGAAATTACATTGGGAATTTATAAGCATTGTTTAATTTTGTTTCAAGCTTGTGTAAAAATGAAACCAATACCGAGCTTAGTCTTTGTTCTTTCTCATGCTCGAAAATACATGAGAATGTAACCAAGTAGACTTTTGTCACTTTTTAAGACTCGTAAATTTTATACTCAAAAGGAACCCCCTGAAGTCGTCTTTAAGCTCTTTTTAGACTTTCTAAACGTGAAAACATTGTCGAGTGATCTTGCTTCCTTTCCCACTCATTAAAAGGTTTGAAAGGGCGTATTTCGAGTGATAATTTGTCATTTTTTCGGCCTCGCGAGAATAACATTATGAAAAAGGACAACCCTGGAGTCATATTTAACTTATTTTTAGACTCTCTAAACATGAAAAATCAATGAGTTTACCTTCTATGGACTCGTGAAACAATCATACATTGAAGGGCCGATATGGGACCGAACCCTTACTTCTTCCAGTTCATTAAACAAAGGAAGAGGGACTTACCGAAGGTGAGTTATATACATCATGTGTTACCCTCCTTGAAATCATTAAATTAAAAAGAGGTACTCGTCTATCTGGATGGGGGAAAAAATTGAAGGAAGCAAGCTAAGCAATTTTTGAAAACATCACCAGTCACTCTTACAGTCACCCTTGAACACGAAACTGTCTTTTCATACATTTTAATCCACTGAACCTCTACACTGAACCAATCCTCTGAGTTTCTTTACTCCTTTGGGTCACCCGATGAAAGTCACAGTATCCACTGCATCATCATGTTTTGGTCCATGTCATGTTTCTACTGTTGTGCCTCAATGTTCAAGGGAAGTATTTTCCTCGAGAGTCAGCCATCACAAATATCTTGTTTCAATACTCATGTCAGTCCATGTTTATTTGATCTACCAATTTACATATTTGTGTCAGTTTCATGTCATTGATGGGGGATACATCAAGTCCCTCCTGTGACAAGTCTGTTCTTGTCGACCTCAACACATTATCTGGGAACTAGACTTAGAAACCAATTAGTACCTTGGGACTTGCATGCCTCAATGGCAGGCCTCCTCGCTTCCGACAGTGGGTTTACATCATTGACCCCTAATCGGATGATTCCATGGATGTTCAACTTTATCTCATCTATTCACATTTGTTGGAATGTACTAGGGTACCTTGGGAATCATTGACATCAATGGTGATTTCCCTCGCACTTGTTAACGGTTTCCCTCATTGACCGGTAATCAAGTGGTTTCTACCATGTTCGACATCAGGACATCTATTCACATGGTTAGACTCATACCGCATTTGGATCGGTAAGAAGACCCTGGGTTGAGTGATCACTCAATTATGCACTTTTCCCAGGTTGTGACGGAGTTTCTCTTGAATATTGACACATATATCATCACATAGATCCACTTTGTATTGGTCTGTGGCTATGTCTTGTCATCTCATAGATCCATTGTGTATTTTTTCATGGCTACGATCAGTTCATGTCATGGAAGTATAGATCCACATTGTATATTTGGTGGCTATACTCTTTATTAATATAATTATGGATCTGTAGTGTATCTTACGGTGACCATACCTTGCAAGTATTTATCACCCAAGAATGGGTATGCTTTCCTTGGGTTTGAAACATGTCATAATATTTGTTTGATGGTTGTGTGCAGTTTCTACCAGGTTCTCCGCGTCCATACCCTTTGCTAAAAAAAGTCTACAAAGTACTTCAGTGATCAGTTTCTATCTTCTAACTTCACACTTTGGGGGGGAATATGTTAGACATCAAAATTACTCACGTCAATGATGACCTATTGTCGTCATTACAAGTGTCGCTTTTTATCCATAAGTGTCGCAAGTGTCGCAGACATCATACAGTCATTGTGCCCATGTCGTGTCTCGAACGACATCACAAGGACACTTCAAAGCCACCCTCAAAAACTGATTTAAGAAGGAGAAATCATTTGATGAAGAGTACAAAGCTTTTACCATGGAAAAAACCACTCAAAATTCATTTTTGAAGGTCAGTGCTCCCCTACCCACTGTCACAGAGTGTCAGCACTCCCTACCCTTCTTTGGCAGAGCATTCCAGCACTTTGTGCACCCTTCTAGGGGAGCTATGGGATTTTTTAAGGAAATTTTGGGCAGTTCTCCCCTACCCACTGTCAAGGAGTGCCAGCGCTCGTTGACCTCCTTTGGGGGAGAGTTGCAACACTCTATGCCCCATTCTGGGGGAGCACTGGGCTATTTGAGAAAATCTTGGGTTGTTGAGGAAAATCAAGGGAAAAATCCCCTCATCTCTGAAGTTGGTTGGATTCGAATCTGAGGTCAAGTCTGGATCTTAGGGAATATCCACAACTAATGGAAAAGGATCCTCAACCTATCCCAAGAATCTCTAAGTTGGTTGGGTTTATCCAAGCTTATATAAGGAGGCCTTCTCATGGTGAAAAGGAGGGAGTTTGAGAGATACCTAACTTATGATCTCATGAGAAGTGGTATTGAAAGACATTGAAGACATCAAACTTATGATCTCATAAGGGAGATAAGTAGTAAAGCATATTCATTTTTATGGTGGATTATTTGAGAAAGGGGTTGGACAAGGAGAGTTGGAAGAGGCTGTTGCAACTTCATCAAATTTTTGTAAGTATTGTTATATAGTTCTCATTAATACATGTGCTTGTCCTGTTTCTTTCAAGGTTGTGTATGCCTACATGAACTTCTCTTTGATAGCTAGATCTAGTTTTGGATTAATCATGGTAGAATAGGAAGTTGTTTTGTCTTTGTTGTTATTGGATTGCAGGACTTATTGAAGAACTTGGGGATCAAGGCTCAACTTGGATTGGGAAAGGACAAACATCGACAAAAAGGTACATTCTTCTTCCTTTTCTCTATTTGATTGACTTAGTTAGGTTTAAAAGGATGGCAGTGACCAAAGTTAGCACCTTTCTGTCTTGATATTAGAGATTTAGGGTTCAAGCGGAAATCCACTTGTCCACAAGGGGATTTTCCTGTAACAAAGTGTTCATTTGAATCAAGGTTTCAGGTGGGAATTGTGTTAAGAGGAACCAATTTCGAACCTCAGCACATTCCTGAGTGCCAAGGGGTTACCTTGGTCGTGTTACGAAGCTCAGGAGGTGTAATAAGTTTAAGAAATGGCCACAGAGAAAGAAATCACAACATTCGTGGTGTTGGGGCCATAGGATCTGTTCGGGAGAAGGGGAAAATCCTTCACGACCATCAGATATGGAGAAAGTGAAAGAGGGTTAACCTGGAAGCCCTTCTAACTTCATGACTTAGGTGAAGTTACGTGTTATAAATCATAAGGGGCCGAAGGCCCGAAGCTTCAAAATTTGGAGTTAATCTAGACCATATGTCAAGAGGGACACGTGTCAGCAGATTGGTTGTTTAGGATTTAGGCATTTGAGAAAATCAGTGGATGTGGAGGTGAGAACTCCCTAAGCTCGAAGCTCTGAAGCCCCGAATGTTTGGTTATGTGTTATATTCTTTGCATGTGTGTGTGTGGGCATGTCAAATTCGACAACTGCGTCTGATGATCCCAACTTCGTTCATTGTTTGTGTCTTGTGTGTTGGGTGCTTCCCAGGGAGGGCCAGGTATGGCCCCCTTTGGTTACATGCAACATTCGGGGCAGCGCCCCAAAAAAAATTTTTGGGCGGTTTTTGTTATTTTTAGTGGATTTTGCTATTTTTAGCAGTTTTGTAAATTAATCTCGGATTAAGGGATTAGGGTTTTGGTAGCTACGGAATACCTAAAACATTGTATATATTGTATGTTGAATGGTGAAATTAATACAATAAAGAGTTGAAAGGTGTGGCACCAAGGAAGACTTGTTTTCTCATGGTTAAGGGTTTCCAGCGCAAATATCTGTGTACTATGTGTATGAGCCATTGATTATTTTTTGGTTTGATTAAGAATCTATATGCATTTATTTACACTGATGAGACGAAGTGGTGAGTCATGATGACATCACCTGGAGGTGACATGGATCTCTCCTATGTATGCCACGTGCCCCCACTTGGAATGTTGACAACTGTACTATTTGGACCCGGGGGGTAAAGGAATCTGGAAATTTAGAATTCGGGAGACTAGAAGGAAGAAAGCATAAAAACTTCCAAAGACCGAAATTCTAGAGTAACGTGGCATGATGATGTCATCAGGAATGGCGTGGACCTATGGGATGTTTTCCACGTGTTAGTGGTTTTCGTACCCGCCAAACATACAAATGTCATTGGAAACATGGCGTGTGTCACCTGTCTGAGTGGACCACGTGTTTGCTTCTAATGTTTTTCCATGTGGACCCCTCTCAAGTATGGGTGATGGGGCTTGATGATCACAGCTGATGAGACTTGCATGAAGATTAACCACTATACGACAATAGTCATATCCTCTTACTGAGGGTTATATTTCATCTCAGTTGTTGATTGTTGGTGAACAGTGGAAATTACAATCACTTGGGTTAGAAACTTCTAAAGTCGGAGACCCGAAGTCCCAAATAAGCGCTTATCGATCTAGCGCTTGGCCACAACCCATGGTCACATGGCTTGGGAGCTAAGAGAAAGTGGCTAGTGCCCGAGAATTATTGCAGAGCAGATCTCAGAAAGAAAAGATCCACGAGGATTCTTGATTGATCGAGAATCGCAAAAAATGGAATCTAAAATTTTTACTTGAATCATATTGGTTTATGAATACTATGGAATTTGTTAAGGACTAGTGACCTGACAAATTTTGGTTGACTGCATGTTGTGTTTGCAGAGTCAATGATTGTCAGAACCGAATTGAATTGTCATAGAGTGTAGAGAAATGGAGGAGGCACAAAATGCCTTCAGTTATAAGAATGAAGCTAAAGGAATGAATGTCCATTTGGGAGTTGAAGGATCGAACTCCAATGGGCATGGAGAAGAGATAGATAAGGAAGGAAACATGATGAAAATCATTGAAAGATTGTAGAAAGATTTCCAGCATCACCGAGAAGATAACAGAAAGCTCATGAAAGTCAAGGATCCATAGGGAGAATTCAATCTAAAGTTGATACAGAGCCTGAGGATAGAAAAGAAATTGGAAAAGGAGAGTGACTTCAATAAATCAGGAAGTCGTCAGTCCCCTGATGAGAAGAGAAAATAAAGGAATGTTTGAATACACCATCATCACTCCCAAGGACACTCTAAGAGGAGGTAACATGGTAGTTCAAGCCCATATCCTACCAGAAATCACATGATATATGGAGTGGACAAACTGAAGGGAGAAATGAAGAATATTAAGCCTCCTACATTTGATGGAGAACACCAGAAGGAGGAAGATTTCGAGACATTACTTCTTGGCATGAGGAAATATTTCCAACTGCATAATTACTCCCCCAATGCAGAAGGAAGAACTGCAATGTATCAACTGAAAGGAAAGGCATCCATATGGTGGGATCAGCTTGTGCAAGTGGAGCACATTGAAGAGAAAAATGTTACTTGGAAGGAAATCAAGAAGTATTTCAAAAATAAATACTTGACTAAGAGATACTATGACAGAAAGATGAAATATTTATTTGAACTCAAGATGGGTAGCATGACCATTGATGAATATGAACGAAGGTTTTTGGAATTGTTGAAATATGTCCCTTTCATCAAAGATGAGACTTTCAAAATTCAAAGGTATCTGAGTGGACTGCCATCTTCCATCGGTGACAAGATTCAGTATGATGATCCTAAAACTATGGAAGAAATTATAAGGAGAGAAAAATGTGTATATGAGCAGCAAAGAGAAAAGCCCACTTTTCGGAAGGCTTGGGAAGACAAGAAGAAATTCAAGAAAGAGCAGAGACAGAAGGGAAACAAGCCTCCCTTTTTCAGAAACAATCCTCAAGGACAACCAGGATTTAGAGAGCCCAAGAAGGCTGAAATAGGTGGGAAAATGCGAAGACAACCACCTATGGAATGTGGGGGTTGTAAAGGAAATCATAGGTACAGAGATTGCCCCCACAGAAATGAGAAAATGAGAGTTTTCCACAATGTTTAGCAAGCAGAAACAATGGAATACATGGGTAGTAGAATACCAAGGATCTATGCAGCCCTGGACAAGAAGCAAGTTGAGTTTCAATCACACATGATTGAAGTTGAAGGTATGATCAATAACCATGCCTTTACTATTTTAATTGATTAAGGGGCTAGTCATAGTTATATAGATTCTAGAATGGTGGAAGGTTTGAATTTGCCAAGAAACAAGCATGGAAAATCTTGGTTAGTGTAGTTGGCTACAGGAGCCAAAAGAAAATTTACTGAGTTGGTCAATTCTTGTCCAATAGACATGAATGGGCTGAGCACAAGGGCTGAATTGAACATCTTACCTTTAGGTTCCTATGACTATCTAATTGGGATGGATTGGTTGGACCAGCACCATGCCATATTAGACTGTCATAATAAGGCATTCACTTTCCTAGATGAGGAAGGAAATCAAAGATCAGTCCAAGGAATTCCCAAAGCAGTTTCTATCAGAGAAATCTCAGCAATGCAGCTGAAGAAGTGTTACAGGAAAGGATGCCAAATATTTACAGCTCATATGGATGAAGCACCTAAGGATAAGGTGTAAATTATTGAAGACCATGCAGTATTAAAATATTTTGAGGATGTATTCCAGGAGGTACCCAGACTACCCCGGAAGATAGATATTGATTTCTCTATAAACCTTATGCCTGGAGCAACTCCAATGTCAAAAACTCCTTACAGAATGAGTACACCAGAGCTGAAAGAACTACAATTGCAGCTTGAAGAAATTCTAAACAAGTGGTATATATGCCCAAGTGTGTCACCTTGGGGTGCCCCCATCCTATTCGTGAAAAAGAAAGATGGGACATTGATATTGTGCATCGATTTCAGATAGTTAAACAAAGGGACTATTAAGAACAAGTATCCTTTGAAGAGGATCGATGACCTCTTTGATCAGTTGAAGGATGCTAAGATATTTTCAAAAATAGATATTAGTTTAGGGTACCACCAGGTAAGGATAAAGGATGAATACATCAACAATACTACCTTCAGAACAAGGTATGGTCATTACGAATTCACAGTGGTACCATTTGGGTTATCAAATGCACCCGTTGTTTTCATGTGCCTAATGAATGGTGTATTCATATAATATCTAGACAAGTTTGTCATACTCTTTTTGGATGACATCCTGATATATTCCAAGTCATAGGAAGAGCATGAACATCATCTAAGGATGGTGCTGTAGTTGAAAAGAGAGCACCAATTGTATGCCAAATTAAGCAAGTTCTCATTCTATCAAAAGCATATCCATTATTTGGGACATATCATTTCAAAATATGGAATAGATGTGGATATTGAGAATATAGAATCCATTAGAGAATGGTCAGTGCCGAAGAATGTGACAGAAGTCAGATCCTTTATGGGTTTAGCTGGCTATTAAAGAAGGTTTGTTGTAGGGTTTTCAAGGATAGATCACCCCATAACTTCCTTGCAAAGGAAGGAGAAGAAATTTCAATGGACAAAAGAATGTGAGAGAAGCTTCCAGCAATTGAAGCAGTTGTTAAACAGTACTCCAATCCTAAGGATTGCAGATCCAAATGAATATTTTGTAGTGTGTACAGATGCATGCAAATAAGGACTGGGAGGATTCCTTAGCCAGAATGGGTTTGTAATATGTTATGAGTCCCGAAAATTGAAAGAGCATGAAAAGAACTATGCAAATTATGATTTGGAGTTAGCATCCATTGTACACGTGCTAAATAAATGGAGACATTACCAAATGGAAAAAAGGTTTGAACTCAGAACAGACCATCATAGTCTGAAGTATCTATTTGACCAACCAACTCTGAATGTTAGGAAGATTAGGTGGTAGGAATTCCTTTGTGAGTATGACTTTGATATCAAGCATATCAAAGGAAAGGAGAACAAAGTGGTTGATGCACTCAGCAGAAGAGTGCATGAACTACATGCTACCACCATTAGCATGTACCAAACTAATATTAAAGGCAGAATTTCAGAAGCTACAAATGCAGATTTGTAGTACATGGAATTGGTAGAAAAGCTACAACAAGGTAAGATGCTACAGAAAGTGGAAGATTATAAATTGGAAGCTGATGGAACACTCCTGTACAAAAATAGAATTTATGTACCTAATTCCTAGGAATTGAGAATTACGATCTTGAAAGAAATGCAGAATGTGCTTTATGTTGGGCACCCTGGATATCAGAAAACATTGGCAACAGTCAAGAGCCATTACTTTTGGCCAGGTATGAAGAAGGAAATTGCAGAATACATCGCCAGATGTATGGAGTGTCAGAAGGTCAAGGTTGAGCCTAGTCACCTAGATGGGTTGCTACAGCCATTACCCATTCCTGAGTGGAAGTGGGAAGTGGTGACAATGGATTTCATCACAGGATTACCCAGAACAAATAAGAAACATGATTCCATCATGGTGGTGGTGGATAAGCTTACGAAAGCTGCCCATTTTATTCCATTGAAGACTACTCACAAGGAAATTAGTGTTGTCTATATCTATATGAGAGAAGTAGAATGATTGCATGGCATACCCAAGACAATTGTGTCTAACAGAGATCCGAAATTTACCTCAAAGTTCTGGAATGGGTTATTCAAAGGGTTCAGAATGAATCTGAAATCCAGCACTGCTTATCATCCCAAGTCTGATGGGAAAATAGAAAGGGTGAACCAAGTGATAGAAGATATGATAAGGATGTATGTAATGGACAAACCATCTAAATAGGAAGACTACCTACACTTGGTATAATTTTCATACAACAATGGGTATCAAGCATCACTGAAGATGATCCTGTTTGAATCACTTTATGGAAGAAAGTGCAACACACCAATAATCTGGGACAACCTAGCTGATAGGGAAGTGGTTGGGCCAGAGTTGCTCAAGGAAATGGAAGAGAAAATGTTGAAGATTAAGAAGAATTTGAATATTTCCCAAGACAAGCAGAAAATTTGTGTGTATAAGAACAGAACCCACAGGGAGTTTAAAGTGGGTGATCATGTTTTCTTGAAAGTGAAAGCCAACGGAAGTTCCCTGAAGCTAGGAAATTGTTCCAAGTTGGAAGCCAGATATTATGGGCCATTTGAAATCCTAGAAAGGATTGTACCAATTTCATATATGTTTGCATTGCCTGCATCCATGACTGTACATAATTTGTTTCATGCTTCATTTCTTAATAAATATATGCTTGATGCTAATCATGTTATTGATTGGACTGTGATTTAGGTGGAGCAAGAAGGCATCTTGCAAGTGCATCTGGTGCGCATAATGGAATGGAAGAGAAAAAAGATCTGAAATCAAACCATAGGGATTCTAAAGGTCCAGTGGACCTGGTATGGTCCTAAGGACAAGACATGGGAGCATGAATATGCTATGCGGATAGAATACCCGCATCTTTTTGAAGATTTTGAAAATCTTGTTGATGTTGTGTAATAAGTTGCACTGGGGACAGTGAAAAAATAAGGGGATGGGATTGTAATATCCCCAAGGATGAGCCCCAATAGTATTTATGAATTGTAGCATGTTTTGTAGGCTGGTGATCCAGGAAATTATAAGTTGGTAATCTTATGTATTAGTAGGTTGGAGAGACTAGGTGTTAAAAGGCCAGGAGCTTGTTTTGTACATGTAAATATTCATATTCTTAATATAAAAACATCGTTGTGTGTTGACCGACCACGATAAAAGATAATGGAGAACTAAGCTCCACCAGGCTAGGTAAGGGAGATGGGGATGAGAGGTTGGAAAGAGGGGTTAAGCCTAATATCTTAAGTCCAAGAGAATAATATTTTTTTATTATTCCAAAAAGTTGTTTAAAAGGATATGTTTTTTATCCTCAATTCCTAGGGGGAAGGATAGATGACTTCCAAAGGGAAGGAATATACCTTAGGAGAGATAGGTGTCAGCTCAGGCACACGCACTCATGGATGGCATGCACGCACTCACTCATGCAGGAGGGGGGTGTTAGAAAAATAGGACCGTGGAGCAATAAAATAAAATAAATGTTGAAACAAAACAAGGAAGATACACAATACAATAGAGACACAGATTTACGTGGTTCACCCAGTGTGGGCTACATCCACCAGAGAAATTTCCAGGTCCTTCCTTTATTATTATCCAGCATATGAAGAGATACAACCTACAACAAACCCGTTGTAACTTCCTCTTCTTTCTCTCACAGTCTCCTATCTCAGAATACAATATTTTCCATCAATCATAGCCGCAATACATCCCTCATAAAAGAGGGTTGCCTTCCAGGGAAAAAAAACCCTAACATAATCTCTATTGTTAGATATGTGACCTTATAATGAACAGTCCAGATTTACAATGAAATTACAATATACATTTACAATGCAATTTTTCCTGTGGGGGCTTTGCCCCAAAACCCCCGTTGGGGACCCACTTTCCCCCAGACCCCTCGAACCCCACAGAGGGGGTACCCCCCCTCTGCACTCCCCCACATGGAAGAGTGTACATACTTCTAGGGTGTAAATACTTCATGGGGTATAAACACAGTTGAAAGTAAAAGAACTCTAAATCAGAAAGATAATCAGGCTCCACAACCAACAATCTCCCACTTGGAGACTGATCTCAACAAGTCCACCGCTGTTGTATATGTTGGAATCTGAACCTTCTTGGACCCAGCAAATTTATCATCTTCATATTCATTCTTGAAGACCAACTGAAACTAAGTAGGAACTCAGTTTCTCCCTGGTTACTTCCTTTGTTAACATGTCTGCAGGATTCTGGTTAGTGTGTATCTTTTCCAACTTCAAATGTCCATCTTCCAAGGCGGATCGTATGAAGTGGTACCTAAACTGTATATGCTTAGTATTCAAATGGAAGGTTGAGTTCTTTGCAAGACGAATGGCACTCTCACTGTCATAGTACAACCTGCTATTCTCTTGCTTCTTTACCAATTCCTCCATAAACCTTTGTAACCAAATCATCTCTTTACTAGCCTCTGTAGCAGCAACATACTCTGCCTCTGTTGTTGAAAGTGAAACAACCTTTTTCAGTTTTGAAATCCAACTTACTTTTGTTCCACCTATAGTAAACGCATACCCTGTGGTACTCCTCATGTTATCTTTATCACCTACCATATCTGAATCAATATATCCTTGTAGCACAGTTTCTGAACCTCCAAAACATAATGCATGATTAACAGTACCTCTCAAGTATATGAGAATCCACTTTACTGCCTCCCAATGTTCTTTACCTGGATTGTTCATATATCTGCTCACAACTCCCACTACATGTGCAATATATGGTCTTGTGCAAACCATTGCATACATTAAGCTACCAACTGTTGATGAATATGGGACCCTAGACATGTATTCTATCTCCTCCTGTGTCTTGGGACACATTTCCTTAGTTAATTTGAAATGGCTGGCCAAAGGTGTACTAACTAGTTTTTCATTTTGCATTCTAAACCTCTCCAACACCTTCTCTGTGTACTCACCCTGAGACAATGTCAGTTTGCGATTTTTCCTGTCTCTTATTATTCTCATACCAAGGATTTTCTTTGCAGCACCCAAATCTTTCATCGCAAATGAATTGGCTAATTTCTTCTTGAGCACATTTATATCCTGCATATTAGAACCTGCAACAAGCATGTCATCTACATACAATAGAAAGATAATAAATCTTCCATTTTCTAGCTTTTTAAAATAAACACAGTGATCAGAATGACATCTACTATAACCTTGTTCTGTCATAAACCTATCAAACTTCATATACAACTGCCTTGGAGCTTGCTTTAGGCCATATAATCTCTTCTTCAACCTGCATACCAAATTCTCCTTCCCTTTGACCTCATACTCCTGTGGCTGCTTCATATAAATCTCTTCCTCCAAATCCCCATGGAGAAAAGTTGTTTTTACATCTAACTGTTCAAGATGCAAATCTTCTACTGCCACAAGACTTAAAATAGTTCTAATTGAAGTCATTTTAACAACAGGACAAAATATTTCTTCAAAATCTATACCTTTCTTTTGTGCAAACCCCTTTACAACAAGTCTAGCTTTGTATCGCTTTTCTCCTCCATCTTCTTCATTCAACTTGTAAACCCATGTATTCTGCAATGCTCTTTTTTTTGCAGGTAACTGAACCAAGTCCCAAGTATGGTTATTTACCAAGGAATCCATTTCCTCTTTCATGCCTTTCTCCCACTTCCTTTTGGTGTCTACCTACATTGCCTCTTCATAACATTCTGGTTCACCAGAATCAGTCAACAATAAATAATA
>ML797767.1:105899-141518 GCA_009831015.1 Picea engelmannii
TTGCTTCTTGATTTCTCTCTTGTTGTCCATCTCTTTGTTTCTTTGGAGCTCTGCAGTCTTTCTTCAGATGTCCTTTCTTCCCACAATTCCAGCACTCTATCTTTCCAAGTCTGGATTTGGATCTGCCCTTCCTAGAATTCCCACGGTTCTTGAAACCCTTTCCTCTATCCTTTTGTCTTCCTCTGTTCTCCATGTTCAACGCATTTCCTGATGTCTCACCTATGCTTTTCCATCGCATTTCCTCACTAAGGATAACACCAACAACATCATCAAACTTTAAAGTACTTGAACCAGAGACAGAGTTACTTACAGCCATGACCAAGTCGTTCCAGCTTTCTGGAAATGAGCACAAGATTAGAAGAGCCCTGACCTCATCATCAAAGTCCACTTTTACAGAACTTAGTTGATTAGTAACCGTATTAAAATCATTTAAATGATCTGCAACAGACCCACCTTCCGACATCTTCATATTAAATAATATCTTCATTAGAAATACCTTATTGGACACCAAGGGTTTTTCATACAATTTGGCCAATGCGTCCATCAAACCCTTCGTTTTCTTTTCTTTGGAAATATTGAAAGCCACCGCTGCTGCCAAGCTCAGTCGTATCATTCCTAGAGCCTTTCTGTCAAGAATATCCCATTCTTCGTCCTTCGTAGATGCCAGCTTCTTTGTTATTCCGCCCAATGGTAGGAATAGATTCTTCTGATATAAATAGTCTTCCATCTGCATCTTCCATAACTGGTAGTTTTGGCCGTTAAATTTCTTGACCCTAAACTTTCCATCTTCCAACATTGCTCCCACTCGAACCAGGAACCCTCTTTTCCTACGAGTTACCTTTTTCTCTCATACCAGTTGTTAGAAAAATAGGACCGTGGAGAAATAAAATAAAACAAAACACAGAAGATACACAATACAATAGAGACACAAATTTACGTGGTTCACCCAGTGTGGGCTACGTCCACCAGAGAAATTGCCATGTCCTTCCTTTATTATTATCCAGCATATGAAGGGATAGAACCTACAGCAAACCCGTTGTAACTTCCTCTTATTTCTCTCAAAATATCCTATCTCAGAATACAATATTTTCCATCAATCATAGTTGCAATACATTTCCCTCATAAAAGAGGGTTGCCTTCTAGGACAAAAAACCCTAACATAATCTCTATCATTAGATTTGCGACCTTATAATGAACGGTCCAGATTTACAATGAAATTACAATATACATTTACAAGGCAATTTTTCCATCGAGGGATATTGCCCCCGAACCCCCGCTTGCCCCAAGACCCCCCAGTCAGGGGAATAGCCCCCCCGTACCCCGCAGAGGGGGTACCCCCCCTCTACACTCCCCCGCGTGGAAGAGTGTACATACTTCTGGGGTGTGAATACTTCATGGGGTATAAACACGGCTGAAAGTAAAAGACCTCTAAATCAGGAAGGTAATCAGGCTCCACAACCAACAGGGGGTTCCCACAGGGAGTTTTTGGCTCTCATGTTTTCATCATTTTCGGCTATTCTAGACTCGTCTGCCCCATCTCTCCTCATGAGGTATCTCATGCACTGAGCAAGGAAGAATCTAGCCAATTCCACCATCACTGAACCCCTAACCATTTTTCACCTCTGTAATTTACTGAGTCGTCCCTTTCCTTACCCGACTTAGCTATTGTGGTTGAAGAAGTAGGTTGTCAAGCATGTGAGCAACTCTCTCTCTCTAGGTGAGGGAGTTTGTTATGGATTGAAGAAGCAGGTTCTCAGGACTGTGAGAAACTCTTTCTAGGTGAGAGAGTGTGCTAAGGAAGTGATTTCTCCTAGAGGGAGTCCCGTAGTTGCTAAATAGCTCTGAGAATTCCAGTATGGCCTATTGTTGAAGCCCAAGACAAGGGAGGTGGAGCAATCGATGGACTGTGTGATAGTGAAGGTGTATGATCCTAGGTGGGACAAGCATGTGGGTGATGAGATTCTATGAGAAATGGGTGTAAGTGGCTCATGGGAGAGAATCCTTCCTCTTAAACTGTGTGACTTTCCTATTGACCTTGCCTAGCTTAGGAATCCCTTGCCAGTGGAGTTTAGTCCTAGCTCAGGGGTGACCCACTGTTGAGGGTGATGATAATTGTGGTATAAGGCTAGGAGGTTCATGGAAGGTCTGCACATAGTTGGTGATTTTACTCCAGTTAAAAGATAAGTACCATGTCCATGCTTAATTATGTATGTTTTGCATGTCTGTGATTCTTGAAATGTTATCATGTGTTCCGTTGCATGTAGGAATTATTGTCAATTCCATTTGAGTCTGTATGGTAACAGTAATTATGTGTTATTTGTATTTAAATTCATTAAAATGCATGTTATATATATATATAGTAGTCGTGTTTCCCGGTAGCAGTGTTGATGGTTGGGGACGTTACATTTTGGTATCAAAGGTAGTTTGTAGAAGACAAGGTATTTGGGTAGAATTTCCCATCAGTGGTGTTGATGGTTGGGGACGTTACATACCCATTTTTCATGATTGAAAATATATATATAATTTTCCCCTCCTCTATTCAAGACTACAAGCATCAAGATTTGCATTCATTAAGGTTATTATACACTCTTACTCCTACAATTGTTATAAAAATCTCTTACACCTTCTTTGTTATTTCCTGAAAAACATATATTCCAGACTTCACCTCATCAAAATTTTGATTGAGAGTTGCACTCTTACCAACTCTAGTGTTCCCAAGTACCATGATTTTATAGGTGAAATCAAGGCCCCTGTGCTCAACTACTTCTTTCTTTTCTACAATTTCACTAACTCTGTCAAAGGTAAGGGCTCCAATTTTGCTATAATTTCTACTTCCTCTTAGTTTCTGAACCAAAACAAACTTGAACAATACCTATGCAGTGAACACGTTGCATGGATTATAAAAATATTTCTCTATGTATACTAGATTCCTATCTATTGCATAGATGAAAACATTTGAGCATGAGCCCTAGTGATTTCCAAGGATTCATAAGGGAATATTCAACAACTTTCTTAAATGAGTGAGAAATTTATGAGTATCAAACTATGAAAAGTAGAGAAATATCTCTATGATGAGACAAAATTATCCCCTTCCATACACCAACATTGACAAAGGTTTCACATACAAGTTTCATGTGAATTCACTTAGACTGGCTAGAGAAACTCAAACCAAATTCTATTATCTTTGTTATCTTATTTACAACCATATCCACTACATTATTAAGAAAAGGATTCGAAATTGATTTTGTTTCCATCTCTATGAAATTATTTTGGAAAGGCTTCAAACTACATTCCTTGTACCATGAAAATGTTCGGTCATCAAAATAGGCCACCTATCTGATCCTTATTACAACGTATTTTCACAAATTCTGATGTGATTGAAGGATTTCAAAGATAACTAGGGAACCATGGGTTCTACATTACATTACCCCATATTAAATTCCCAAAATAAAATCAATGCTCCATGGGCATGCAATTATAAGAACCTACTAGATCTACATGAGTAATTGGCATAGAATGTTTTTCATCACCAAAAATGTTGTTTTCTATAAATTGGATAAAACTTCTTTGTGTCTTTCCACTTATACCTACACAGATGGATTCTCTGTAGTGTTAACTTCTTCCTAAAGATTGGTAGGGTTATCTTTTGGATAACTTGTTTCTTGTATATCCACTAAAACATTCATTGGGTAAACAATAAATTTAGAAACAAATATTCACCAATCTTCCTGAAGAAATGTTGTGCTCTTATTTCTTATTTGTTGGGTATGTGTTATATTCTTTGAATGTGTGTGTGTGAGCGCGTCATATATGACAAGTGCATCTGACGATCCCTCTAGTAGTGATCTTTGTGTCGTGTGCATCGGGTGCTTTCCTAGGGGGGTCCCAAGGCGGGGGCAAGGTATGCCCCCCCTGGTTACGCGCAGCGTTCGGCAATGGGTGGTAACCCGGGGCAACGCCCCAAAATTATTTTTTGGGCGGTTTTTGCTATTTTTAGCAGATTTTTCTATTTTTAGCAGTTTTGTAAATTAATCTCGGATTAAGGGATTAGGTTTTTGGTATCTACGGAATACCTAAAAACATTGTATATATATTGTATGGTGAATGGTGAAATTTGATATAATGAATATAAGAAAGGTTTTCCCAGTTGAGGGTGTCCGGTATAAATCTCTGTGTACTATGTGAATGAGCCATTGATTAAATTTTGTTTTGCTTAAGAATCTATATGCATTGCTTTACTTCACAGATTTAAAACTTACATTATTGTCATTGTTTGAGTCTTTGAACGGAACATGTAGTTTTCTACCATTCTTGGTCTCACAGTGATATCATTATTTTGTTTTGTTTTTGTGACCCAGAGTCTTGTTTTCATTACACTTGTAACATTTTATTTCCTACTTCCAGATACCATATGGATTATAGATATTACTACCATCACACATATTAATGTATGGATTTGCACCTCTTTTCATTATATCCATTAGGCTTTGCAGTATTTATATGTCTTGAAGCATATCACAATGTGAGGAGAAATTTGGGAGAAAGTCTTATAGTGGCTCTGTTCAAACGGTCTGAATAATGTTATGTGTGTGTAAAAAAATTCATTTTGATCCCTTTAGGAGCATATACAAAGGTCAAGAATTACTATGTAAGAATTGTTACAAATATACTTTGTAACAATTTTAAGAGCTAAGAAGATAATGTTAAAAGGAAACACATGAAGTTGTTCCTAAGGTTATGACAATAGTAGTGGTATTGAACAAATATACTTAGCATATTATATCCATGTCAATGTAGATGAATATATTGTATCATACCTTAAGTGTGGATGTTGGAAACAAATATCAATGACTAAAACTTGTGAACAACATCCATTTGAATATGGATATGAAAGTTGTTTTTTATTGATGGAAAGCTAGTAGTCATTATATTTCATTCACGATGCAATGGTATCTCTACTATGTGTTGGTCATGTCTATCCTTGTACTTTTCCTATGACTTCTTCAATGTCTCCTGTAATTTAAGAGAATATTACCTAAGCTAGTACTTGAAACCTTTAGGGAACAACTTATTTACCTTCTGGAGTGTGAATTTGCATTCATTTTCAAAAATAGTAGCATTATTTTGAGATATTTTATAGGTATTGAATACATGTTTTTCCCTTCAAGACAATTAATTCCTTACTTGTCTTATTTAGAATTTGTAGGGGATAAATCAATATTCACTAGTGCTTTCTTGGGAAAAAAGTCATCAATTTTAGACTCAAATTCCAATGGGATGCTCATTTAAAGTGAACCACCCTTCTTAGTTTCTTAATATTGATTCCAAGGAAAATCATAAATGGGTGTAGTTTCCCTCTCGTACACATCTCTCATGAATGCACAAATTCAACCCAAAACTATTCAATAGAAAAAAAACACTTATTTTAGGAGGAGGTAGAAGGAGGTTACTCTCTCTATGATCCCCAAAGACCTGAGAATAATGAAACAAATTATTTCTCTTTATGAGAATAATAAGAACTATCCTAATTTATGAGAAGAATAAGAATTGTTCCAATGTTATTATTTTCCTAGATTTGTTAATTAACGTGATAGTTTCATAATTGAATGTAGAAAATTGAATATGAGTCAACGCCCAATTTTGAAACCAATGAATGCCATGCACATGATGAGAGAATAGCCAATCAGACGATCTTGGATATATATATATATATATATATATATATATGCATGTCCATGCATTGACTATCGTGTTGGGAAGATGAAAAACATAAAAGTGAATTATGAACATGTGCTAAAATTTGGTCATAGTGATTAATCTGTTTCCCTCAAAATTATTTTCCAAGTAGGATACAATTGCGTAGCATGAAAGACAAAGAAGCAACAAACATAGATGATGAGGAAAGAATCTTATATGCAGGGATTGAAATTGATGGAATGTCAAATGAGGGTCTCAAGCATGATTGGAACAAGTTGATGGAGGATTCTTCAAAACCTATGTATGGTACTTGCAAGTTAAGTCATTTGACAACAATCCTTCTAATTCTTAACTTGCAAGTGGTGCATGGTTGGACAAATGAGAGTGTTGATGAGTTATTGGCATTTTTACATCGGTTGTTACCACCTGACTCCACATTTCCAACAAAATAGAGCGCATGTAAAGTGAAAATCACTAAGTTAGGTTTAGGGTATTAAAACATCCACACATGTGTAAATAGTTGTGTATTATTTCACAAAAATATTACAAGTGAGACTAAATGTTCAAAATCTAATGAAGGGAGGTATAGACCAGAGTTGAAATCAAATTTATCACTTAGAAAGGTTCTTCACCACTTTCCAATAATACCATAGCTTCTTCAAATGTATAGATGTCGAGACATTGTTGAACTTATGCGATGGCATGCCCAAAATAAGAGCACCAATGGAAAATAACGACTTGTGGCTTCTTCTAAGATATGGATGGAATTTGACAATAGAGGGCTTGATTTTTCCCAAGATCATCGTAATATAAGGTTGGATTTACCTATAGATGGGGTGAACCCATTCTCATATCATAATAATAAATGGTCAACTTGGCCATTGTTTTCCATAAATTATAACTTGCCTCCATGGTTAGCAACCAAACCATTTTTCTTAATGATGTCATTGATTATACTAGGAAATAAAAGTGTGACTTCATATACAATTGATGTTTATTTAGAGCCATTATTTGATGAGATAGTAGAATTGTGGAAATGAATTGAAGCAATTCAACATTTAAGGGATGCAAATTCAATCTAATTCACTTTAAGAGCTTCTTTGTTGTTTATGATACACGATCTTCCAACAAATTAGCAAAACATTCCAAAATAAAATGACTCATTCCTTACAATATGTATATTTGGCATTATGGGTTGAGTAACTCCAAACAAGCAAGATAAGAAAATTAAATGTTGGAATACATGTTTCCACAAGTTCAATCCAAGACTATTTCTGGCTCAAAGGCTGAACATCGATGACTTGCTTCTTCTTGTAGATTCCAAAGTCATTATCGACTGGATAAATGACAAGGCTGACCTTCGATCAGCAGCTCTGGAATGCTGGAAAGAGCAAACTATTGAAGCCAAAAGATCCTTCAAGAGCCTAACTGCCTCTCACATCTACAGAGAAGAAAATGCCATCGCAGATCAACTATCAAAACTAGCATTTTCCCGACCTCTCGGCTTCATAACTATCACCCGATGGGAGGACGGCAATGAAGTCCCCCCAATCCTGATCAAAATCTGATGCGACAGTACCTAGGACACCGATTCCACCATTGGCATTGTGTCTATGCTCTTGTTTCAGTTCTGTTTTGGCAATTTTGTTTTCTGATATCAACAGGCAGCCCACTCCAAAAAGACATGGCTGGCAGCAAGCTGCCCTGACACCGAATCCACCATTGGCATTGTGTCTATGCTCTTGCTTCAGCTCTGTTTCGGCATTTTTGTTTCCTGATATAAACAGGCATCCCACTCCAAAAAGACATGGTTGGTAGCAAGTTGCCCACTTATCATCAGTCGGAGACATATGAACAGAGTTCAAGGCTGAGAATTGTAACTTGGACTATCTGCGTGTTTTTTACACTGTATTATCACTATTTTTTCAAGACACCAGTGAGCAACAAACAGCACCACACGAGCCATCCTGTAGCTGCCATTTGTTGTTTTTTTTTGTAAAAATATTATATCCTTTTGAATATAATAGTGCAACTTTCCCGTGGAAAAAAAAAGTTCAATCCAAGAGACATGATCTGGATGGATTCATTTTAAAACATGGTAGTTATTTTGTTGTGACTTGGCATTGTGCTCATGAATAGTGGGGTCTTGAGTTTCCTTTTGAAAATAATACTTATTAGCAAGAATTTCAAGAAAGTATAAATCCTAAATATCAGACTTCAACTCAAGGTACAAGTTTCGAAGAACAAGAAAGGAAAGAACCTAAAATTTTAAAGAAAAATATTCTTGAAGCTAGGTAGTTGAAAATCAAAGAGGGGGAGGAGAAAATTAAGGTAGCTAAGAAAAGAGATTAAGATTAGAGAAATAAGAGAGTGATAAGAAAACACCAGCATAATTGAAAATGGATGATGAAGAAAAGGAAAACTTGGAAAGGAATAAAAAGAAAAAGAAGAAGATGTAAAGAAGAAGAAGCATGGGCAGGGCAGGATTCACGATTTCATGGGACCTGTACCATGGAACTTTGTAGCACTTATATTCGTTATTGGGCATTGTTTAATTGAATCTTTACAACAGTGGAGTGGGGCGTTACGGGATGTGATTGATTCAGTACTTGGATTTGGGGGAGGGATTACTTACCTGGAAAGAAGAAAAACAAGAAATCAAATAAACCAATAATATTGATATAGAAAAGGAGAAGAAAGACACTGCAAAAGCCTCAGATAAATCCATAAATCAAAAAACCTAGACTAAACAATCTCCCATTGATAATTTGATTGACTTAACTATGGAGAATTTGGTAATCCCAAAATAGGATATAACTTCAGTGAAAGATGAGAAAGGAAAAGACATTATGATGGAAGAGATATCTACAACTAGTAGTTTGGAAAATATTTTATTTTGAGGTGATTAGAATATTCTTGATCATATTGATGATGTAGTGGATCTAGATTTGATTGCTTATAACAAGAGAAAAAAGACAATTGTGAAGAAAACTCGGAGGAAAAGAAGAATTGATTTGGATAGCACTGTGATTTTCACAATTGAGAATCAAGTGATCCATATGGATGTTGGTGTCCTCCCACCTATTCCAACTGGTTCATTTTGGCAATTTTCCAGTTTTGCAGTTTTTTTCCTAGTTTTCGGGTCCCTGACTTGCGGGGTCGTTTTCAGGCCCTAAATAACGTTTTTAGGGCTCCCACAATCTGAATTTCCCTATGAAAAATTGTAATGTAATGTGTAGCCCTCAGATAGACCTTTCCAATAGGCTATCATGCGCCTAAAGTGGAGATCGTATGCAAAAGTTATGACCCCGGGAAGTTGATGTACTAACTTACCCAAACGGGGCCCACATGACTTTTGGCGCTTCATCTCCTAGGGTTAGGTTTTTGGATGTCTAGGGTTTTTGACATTCCTGTTTATTGTAAAAATGCCTTTAGAGCCTCATTTTAATCATCTTCTTGTGAATGAGCGTAGTCGTTGTTGTAGGAAAATCTCCCTGTGGACAGGTAGATCGCCTCTAAGAGCTTGACCCTAACTCTAGACAGCAAATGCTTAACATGGACACTAACTTCCTTTCAAATCTATATAAACTAACACATGAGAAGGAAGGATGACAGAGGTACCTTTTATCGACGTTTTTCCCTGCACGCTCCGAGTCGCGCTCCGATCCTTTGCTCCTCGCTGAGTTCTGTGGAAAAAACAAGATACGACCACTTCCTACTCTATTGATATTAGTTTGAAAATAGATCTATCAATTAATGATAAGTTCATGTGACATTAGACACAAACTAGAAAGAAACAGGCCAAGCGTGTCATATTGATGAGAATAACGACAGCAGTACTTACAATCATAGATGCGAATGCGACAGCTTCGTCAAGTCCCCTTCGCCTAACCCTTGCCTGAAAGATCCACAACCTGGATGATAGCAGCTCCACTGATCACTCTCCTTTGGCTGACTGTGAGTTTCCTCCAAGATCATAAGTTTCATATCTTCATTTCTTCCCCCTTTCCACCATCATAGAGCCTGTTTATATAGGTTAAGAAGAGCTTAACCTATTGAGTTATCTTTAGAACAAGTTGGGAACCTTCTCCTTAGATCAGGGATCTCTTGATGAAACCAAGAATTCGAACACAACTTCCTTCTAATATCGAAAGATCCTCCCCTTATTCTCCTCAACGGGCCAACTACTGCCTCAGATTAGGAAGCGCTCCCTTAGAAGGGGCATCAGAGCGTTGTAGCTCTCCCTGGTAAGCTTTAGGGGAGCGCCAGCGCCTTCAAGATGAGCAGCGCTCCTTCAGAGGGGGTTGGGGAGCGTTATAACGCTCCCTGAAGCCTTGTAGGGGAGTGTCAGTGCTTCTAGGGCTGAAATAGGGGAGCGCTCCTCCTCAAAACCATTGTTTCAGGGTTCTCTTCAGGTGTCAAGAGTTATTTGACTTCAGTAAACCAGTTCTCCTTCTTCAAATCAAGCATATGAGATGTTATAAGTGTCTCCTTAGTGTCATTTGACATGGAAGTATGTATAAACATCATTTGTGACACTTGTGACCAACTCGCGACACTTGCGAAACTTGTAAGGAAGATGTGACACTTACGATAATTGAGAGGAACATGCGACACTTATCCAGTTGAGTAATTTTGACATGTAACAGAATGCCCCCCAAAGTGTGAAGTTAGAAGATGCCAAATGATAACTAAAATACTTTGTAGATGTCCAAGCAAGGGTATAGACTCATAGAACCTGACAGAAGCTGCACACAAACATCCAACAAGTATCATGACATATTTCAAAACCCAAGGCAGGCATACCTATGCTTGGGTGATCAAGGCTTAGCAGGATATGGCCGCCATAAAATACACTGCGGATCCATAATTTTATTGATAAAAAGGTATAGCCACCAAAGATACAATGTGGATCTATACTCTGATGACTCAGACTGATCGTAGCCACGAAGAATACACAGTGGATCTACGGGATGACAAGACATAGACACGACCAATAAAAAGTGGATCTATGTAATAGTGTATGTGTTCTTTGTCCAATGGAAATTCCTTCGCAACCTGGGCAAAGCATATATCAAAGTGATCACTCAACCCAGGGTCTTCTTACCAATCCCAATGTGGTACAATTCCAACCATGTGAATAGATTTCTTGATGTCGAACACGGCAGAAACCACTTGATTACCGGTCAATGGTGTGAACCGTTAACAAGTGCGAGGGAGATCACCATTAATGTCAATGATTCACAAGGTACCCTAGTACATTCCAGTGAATGTGAATAGATGAGTTGAGGTCGAACATCCGCGGAATCATTCGATCAGGGGTCAATGATGTAAACCCACTGTCGAATGTGAGGAGGCCTGCCATTGAGGCATGCAGGTCCCAAAGTACTAACTAGTTTCTAAGTCTGATTCCCGGATAATGTGTTGGAGTCGATAGGAATAGACTCGTCGAGGGAGGGCCTTTATGTATCCCTCATCAACGACACAAAACGGACATGGAGATGTGATTGGCAGATTGAACAAACATGGACTGACACAGGTTTTGGGGCAAGATACTTGTGATGGTTGACTCTCGAGGCGGATACTTCCCTTGAACACTGGGGCACTACAGTAAAACATGACATGGACCAAAACTATGCAATGGATACTGTGACTTGCGTCGGGTGACCCAAAGGAGTGAAAGGAACTCGGAGGATTGGCTCAGTGCAGAGGTTCAACGGATTATGATATATGCAGAGTGACAAAGTGTCGTGTTCAAGGGTGACTCTAAGAAGTGTTGGATGATGTTCACAAGAGACTGCTTGGCTTGCTCCTTTCAATTTTTCCCCCATCCAGATAGATGAGTACCTCTTTTTTATTTAATGAGCTCGAGGAGGATAACACATGCTCGATATAAATCACCTTCGGTAAGTTCCTCTTCCTTTGTTTAATGAGCCGGAAGAAGTAAGGGTTCAGTCCCATATGGGCCTGTCGATGTGTGCTTTAACGAGTCCAAGGACAGAAAACTCGAAGGTTTTTTTGGGATTATAGAGTTTGGAAAAACACTTAAAAGAGAACTCTCTCAGTTCCTTTTTTGTACAGTAGTCCAACGAGACCGAAAAAGGGTGTTATAACCCTAAAATGCACCATACAGGTTTACCTGGCATCAGGCCAACTCATGCCTCTTCCTAACCAAAGCCATGCTGAGTAATTCCTCAAAAAACCATTTAAAACAAGCAACCCGCGCCCTAACTTCTCACTGAGCGCGGGCATCTGCTTGCTGTCCTCGTACTGCACGCGGGTATCCGCGGGCTAGCCCAAAACAGCCCGCGAGTACCTAACAATGCAAAAAATCAGGGAAGTTTCCGTCGAGACACAAGGCTTTTTGTCAGTTAACTTAAATTATCCGCCATGCATGGCCGAGAGTTCGACTAAAACCCTAGCTCTTCCTAGCCTATAAAAGGAGGGGTAGGGGTACTATTCAAAGAGAGGAAAAATCATAGCAAAGGAACTCTGCCAAATTGCCAAGCCAGTTTTGTCCCAACCCTTTAGCCTTGCCTCAAGCTTTAGGAGAAACTCAAGAAGCAGCAGTTGGAGGACAAAAGAGAAGAGGAAGAGCCCAGGATCAGGATCGTGGAACGGTGACCGGCCTCAAAAATCATTGTAAGTTGATTCATTTTGAAGTTAATAAAAAGATACTTTTCCCGTCCCGAATACATGAGTCTTATCTATGTTATTGGATTTGTGTTTTTATCTCTAACCTTAGAATAGATCAGTAGCATGCATGCATAGTCTTGTCTTGATTGCAGGGAAGTTTTTGGAAGGAGCAGCAACAGCGAGGAGACAAGGAGCTCAACGGAGGATCTACTTCAACCGTCGGAAAGAGGTTGGTTCATTCTTCCCTTGTGTGCATGTGAAAAAAGGGGTTTTAGATTCGGGTAGAAGGTTAAAAGTTAAGTCTTGAGGGTCATGATCTGCGTATGAGCTTAGAGCCCTAGCTTATTAGTCCGTAGGGTAGAATACCCAACAACAAAGGGTTAAACTATCGCTCGAAAGACGCCCTTTTTGACCTATTAACGAGTGTGAAAGGAAGCAAGATCACTCGACAATCTTTTCATATTTAGAGAGTCTGAAAAGGGTTTAAAGGAGACTCCAGGGGGGTTCCTTTTTCGTGTGTTTGTATCCGTGCGGGTCCGAAAAAGAGATAAAAGTTTACCCGGTTACGTTCTCATATTGTCGAGCTCGAGAACGAACTAAGACTATGCTCATAAGTGCGACAAGGTGAATAACCGATCAGGACTTCCAGGAAACCAGCGATGCCAAAGCTGCAAACCAGAGTTTAGTGATGCCATTACATCATTAGAGAAACCCAAAAATGACCATACCTTATAAAAAATGAAATTTTATAAATAACAATTGATTTGAAAATTCATTTACCATTTCATTTGCAAGGATTTTGGAGTAGTGGAGAATCTCATTTTGAAGCAAATCTTGTTTTTATTGCTGTCGGATTGATCATTTTGCTCACCGTTCGAACCAGGTAGGTGTCCATCCTTTTATCTTTAAATTGCATGGCTTTAGATCCATTTTCATAGAATTATTTATTTTAAAACACAAATCCCTAAGTCGCCCCTCTTGGAACCAAATCGACCTCTTTTAAAAATTAATAAAATAGGGGGATTCTTTTACAAAAAATGCTTTAAAGAAGGGTGGTTAATATGTATACACCCTTGTAATCAATTAGGCAGGTCATTCTTAGTAAAAGAACTCATAACAAATCTCCCCAAATGCCCACGCAGCACCCAAAGTCGTTTTTCATTTTTAAAACATTTTTATCATTATTTGACAAATGTTAAAGGGTGTGGTGGTTAAAAAGAGTGAGTGGTTGATTTTAGACGATGTGGGCATGTTGTTTCATGTTTTAAAATGCTTTTGAAAATCGCCGAAATTGCCAAAATGTGAGGAATAACGAAATTCTTGATTTTTTGTTTTGTAGGTATCTTCGGCAATCATGATTGAATGGAAAGAGAGGGAACATGAGATGGATGATTCAGCCACTCTACAGAGTCCTCGTATGCGGGCCGCTTTGCGAGATTGTGGCTTGCTCAAGTTCTTCAAGTTACAAAAAATGAACAGAGAGATGTTATTGCTTGAGCATATGATTGGCCTCTAGGACGTTGCGGAACAAGGATTCTGTATCGGCACACAACTTTTAACCATTGAGTTAGAATATGTGTACTTTTTGACCAGCCTCTCGAAAAGAGGGGTACCCATATATTTCACTGGGCAGAGGGAATTACCTGAACAAGTGGACGTGTATCTGACACGCCACTGCATCCTGGGAGCAAGGTTGGTAGGGGGAAGGATCCCTATTAAGGATATTTGAGATTTTCCCCTCCGGTCTGTACTATTCTCTATCACAAGCATGACCGGCAGCACTAGCGCTCATCTGGCATCGATATCGCAGGTGGCCTAGGGTGTTCAGTGTTTGGAACCAGCACTGTTCAACTGGAGTGCAACGTTCCTTCGGAATGTGAAGGAACAGATCTCACGGTGCAGGACTGGTCAGAAGCAGTTCGGCTATGGCTCGTTTTTGGTCTCATTTTTTCTAGAGCGCATCCCTCAGATGCAGCCTCAGATAGAACTGGCGGTATGACCAGTGGATGAACCCAGGATGGAGAGGTGGACTAGTCTGTCTCTGAGGTTAGTTTCGGAGTCAGAATTTTGTTTCACTGGTGATTTCTTTGCCTGGCTGAGACGGCAGTACCTATGGATAGAGGACTTCCCTTATGCTGATGTAGACTTCTATGGGAGTATGGACTTGATTTTTCCCACGGGGGAAGACTGGGACGAGTCAGATAAGAGACTAAGCCATACCTTGTCTAGTTTTTGTTTTTTAATTTTTTGATGTATATATATTTTTTTGGGGTATGTAAAAGAGTTTTAACAGATGTTTTGTTTCCAACATGCAGACAAGGGAGCAGTGCACCCAGTTGATATACCAGTACCAGGGCATCGTGGAGGATCCCCAGTTGCAGCAGATCCAGCAGTACCAGCAGTAGGTCTCCGGGAGGTTGAGAGGAACCTCCAAGGCCTTACAATGGGTATCCCTCCTCTGCAGAGGGGGGAAGTGCCTTTACATCTGCAGAGGAACACTGTAGGAGTATAAGAGAATATCAATTCTCGGTTGAGGCATGTAGTGCGTGCGGTAGTGTGTTACTCATAGCACAACGTAGTGCGGGGAGATTAGAGTCTCTCACGTGATCATGTTTTTTGTATGCCTTGTCAGGCGATGTTGTATGGGTGAACAGACCCAATATTTTTCTCTTCTACACACTTTTTGATGTAAAACAAACATTTCAGTCACGCCATATATATATATATATATACAATTTCGAGTTTTTATGATGCCAATGATTTGTACATGATGATGTCTGTGATGTGTTTTAATTTACATGTAATGTATAGTTTTGTTTTCCTTGAATCTTATATGTGGGAAAGATACCGATCCATGATATAATTAGCTAATGAATCCAAAACACTATTAAGTTCTCTCAGAATGTGTCTATATTCGATGTAATCGAACATTCGTTCGAGACGGAAAACTTGCAAGTGTAGGCGTAGCAGGATAGGACTACGGATAGCGTAGATGCGGTTGAGTTGAAAAACCACCAGTTGGGAGTCTAAGTAAATAATGATGTGAGAGATACCTAGAGAGGAAGCTTGGGTCAACAGTCCAATGACAGCATGATATTCTGCCATGTTATTGGTTGTTGGTCCTAAACAAATGCCTCCTGAACTCACCACCTGGTCAAATTGGTAAATAACCCAAGCTGCTGAAGCAATGTTCCGAGTATGTCGGCTAGCGCCATCCACGAACCCAAAAAAGATAGGAAAGGAAGACGTCATTTGCGCATGAAAACACAAGCACAGTCATGAGTGGCAACGGTAAAGACTCGAGCACGCGAAAGAAATAGACACACCAAAACTAAATACAATAATGTACAAAGTACAGATGCTAGGTGATCTAGGCATAGTACTTCTTAAGGTAAAGCCCGTTTCGGGGCTCTCCTAGGGAAATTCCTTCATGATCAACTAATTCGTAGGCACCTTTATGTAGGACACATTTTACGATGTAGGGACCGTGCCACATGGGTTCTAACTTTCCTGTCCCCAATTTATCGTGAGATTGGTCGTAAACAAGGACTAAGTCTCCTTCCGCGAAAGGCCAAGGGTGGACGGATTTGTCATATTGACTTTTAATTCGTTTTTGATGTGCCTCATTGGTGAGAGCAGCATCGCAACGTGTTTCGTCCAGTTTGGATAGATACAAAAATCGTTCTTCTTCAGCAGAAGTAAGAGGCAGGAGTTCTACTTTTAGTTTGAGTGATGGAATCTCACATTCGATCAGTAGGATGGCTTCAATGCCATAGACCAAGTGGAAAGGAGTGAATCTAGTTGAAGTTTTCACAGAGGTGTGATAGGCCCAGAGAGTGGAGAACAGTTGTAGATGCCACGATGTTTTGTTTTCTCCTACCATGCATTGGATCATGGTTTTTAGGACTTTGTTGATGGCCTCAACTTGTCTGTTCGCCTGAGGGTAGTAAGGGGATGAGTTTTCATGGAAAAAACCCAATTTAACATGTAACTCACTCATCATCTGGTTTTTGAAGTGTGCACCATGGTCAGTGAAAATGGCACGTGGTACACCAAAACGAGTTATGATGTGGTTGAAGAGGAAAAGAGATGCAGTACGGCCATCATTCAGGAAGGTAGGCATAGCCTCAGCCCATTTGGTGAAGTAGTCGACGGTGACGATGATGTAACCGTGCCCCCCGGATGAGGTAGGTTTACACTGCATGAAATCGATGCCCCATTTAGCGAAGGGGCCGAAGGCGATAATGGGATGCAGTTCCATAGGGTGGGTGCATGCCTTCTTGTTAAAGATTTGGTAGGGTGGGCATTTCTTGACAGCCTCGATACAATCTTTGAAAATCGAGGGCCAAAAGTAGCCGGCATGTAGGATTTTTTGGGCTGTGGCCATTTCAGAAAGGTGACCACCACAAGCGCCAAGGTGACAATCGTTCAAAATGCGTTCAGCCTCCTCGTGAATCAGACATCGCCGAAGGATGGTGTCGATACCATGGCGATACAAAGTGTCGTCGAGGATGATATAACGGTGAGAGTGGTGACGAATGCGTCGACGCTCTTCGCGAGAGATGTTGGGATGAAAACGTTGTGTTTGAAGGTAGAGGAGAATGTCTCCATACCAAGGATCAGAGGTGTTGATGAGGAAGAGGGATTCATCGGGGAGAGAATCTCTAGGTTCGATGTTTTCATTGGCACGAGGGAGAGCACAAATAAGCTCGGCAAACACCAGGGATTTTTTTGCTTTAGCCTTTGTAAACTCGAGATCGAATTCTTGAAGAATAATGATCCATTTTTAATATTTGCCCCCAAGTACTTGACGTGTCAGGACGTGGTACATGGGGTTGGAGTCTGCGATTACCGTGGTGGTGCGTAATAAGATGTAGTGGCGGAACCTTTGGACAGCGATGACGGCTGCCAGAGCCAGTTTCTCAACATGCAAATATCTGAGTTCGGGTCCAGATAAAGTCTTGCTTAGATAATAGATCACATGTTCTTCGTCGTTGGGGTCTTCTTGGACTAACACCATTGCGATGGTGGAAGTAGAAGCGGCCAAGTAAAGGATATAATCCTTTGTATATTCAGGGGATGTAACAAAGGTGCATGGGTCAAAGTGTGCTTGAGAGCGTCGAATGACCATTGAGTTGTGTCATACCAGATGAAAGGGACGTTCTTTTGCAGTAACCGCATAAATTCTTTAGTGATCTCGACATAATTGCATATGAAACGGAGAAGAAAGTTTGCTTTGCCTTGCAAACTTTGGATTTGGGTTAAATTGGTAGGTGGAGGTAAGGCTAAGATAGCCTTGATCTTTAAGGGATCCACCCTGATCCCATATTTGGAGACAATGAAACCGAGGAGTCGACCAGATTCGACAGCGAAAATGCATTTGTGTGGGTTCAGACGAATACGGTAGAACCTACATCGCAGAAAAATCGTGCGTAAATGATCAATGTGATCAGATCGATTTAACGAATGTGCAGTTAAATCGTCGAGGTACAGTTCTGCTATATGTTTGATGTCATGAAAAGCATACGACACGGCTCACTGCAAAGTGGCTCCAGCATTTTTAAGGCCAAAAGGTAGTTTTCGATAGGCGAAAGTTCCCCAAGGGCAGATGAAGGTTGTCTTGTGTTGATCTATAGGCAAGATTTCAATCTGGTTATATCCAAAAAAGCCATCCATGAAAGAAAATATTACGCTCCCCGCGCAATTATCGATGATTTGATCGATGAAGGGCGTAGGGTAGTTGTCCTTAGGACAAGCTTTGTTGAGATCTCTATAGTCAACGCAAACACGGATGGTCCCTTGTTTCTTAGAAACCGGAACAAGGTTGGAGACCCATTCGGTTAAAGGGACGGGATAGATAAAGCTTGATTTTAGAAGTTTTTCAACTTTTGCCTTTATAGCTGCGATTTTCTTGGGATGAATCGGGCAAAACTTTTGCCGAACCGGTTTCGCATCAGGGTAATTTTTGATTTCGTGTACAACGATGGAAGGGTCGATCCCTAGAATTTCCTCGTAACTCCATGCGAAGACATCACGGAATTACTTGAATAAAGCGGTGTAAGAAACCACTTCATCAGGTGTGCAATTAGCACCAAGGTTGATGTTTTCCATGACACCTTCTTTGATTGAAATGTCAATCTTGACCGTAGTAGAGATGTTACCCATGTTCCCCTCAAAAAGAGTATCTTGTGTGAGGATAGGAGATTGCGGAGCTTCGGTAACATCGGGGGGGAAGACAGATCGTATGTCTTGGATTTCTTGCAAAGGTGGAAGAAAAGAGGATCGATGGTGGTTGTCATCCCAGGGCAGATCGTCAATGCTAAGAATTTCCATGATAGATTCGTCCGAAGGAAAAATTTGGGAAATGTAATCAACAGCGGATGATAGGGAATCTAACCACGAGGGCACCGAACAAGTATCGGGTGCCAATGAATGTGAAGTGTTCAGAGAGGGAGAGGCAGATTGAATAGCTACGTATGTGGCCTCGGCTGGGCTCATAGGCATTGTGTCCCCGAGCACATCGAATTCCAAAGGACTAGGCACAACCCAAGGGTCGGATGATTCCAAGGATTGATAAGGCATAGTCGAAATCATATTGACGGTGGAAATATGATGTGCGGTGGGTGGAAGTGGTGTAGGGAAGGTACCCATGAGGCTAGAATCTTTCAATAAGCCAACACCAACACTTTCATATGTAATCGGGTGGTCTCCCAGAAAGGGAATGTTGTTGGTAGCAGGGATGCGAGCGTCCGGTGTGCAAAAATCGAGCTGATCGATGGTAACAATTTTGCCTTGATGGGGGAATTGTACACATCAAAACACCGACAAGGTGATGGCAGTCATAGCGTAGAACCAACTTCTTCCAAGTAGTAGGTTGTAATCGAGGGAGGCATCGACCACCTCGACGTCAACAGTAACAGTTTTGCCGCCCAGCTGAACGGCTAAGGATTGTAATAATCCGTGAGGATGAAAACCTCCTCCATCAAAGGCACGTAACATGGTAGCGGATTTGTTAAGGGCAGGTGATTACAAACCTTTCCAGCAGGCTAGAGACATGACACAGGTGGAGGCTCCCTCATCCAGGATAGTCCGGTGGATTTGTTGATTGTGAACAACCACATCAATTTGGAAAGCTAGCTGGTGGGAGAGTCGCGGTTGATGATCATCCAGATTAAACGTGAGGTAGTTTGATGACTAGGGATCGAAAGCGCCAATAGCGGCTAAGAGCATTCTACGTTGGTTGGGACAGTGTTGTAGAACTTCCAAGGTGGACATGGCACACGGGGCTTGGGCCAAATCTTCTACGATATTGTAGTTTTGGGCAGCCCGTGAATTAGGATTGAATGTAGATTTCTAGATGGTGCTCTTAGGAGGGCGTAGAATGGAGTCAACAGAAGGTTTCTCAATATGGAGTGGCCCGGATGGAGAGCTAACAGATGGATGATTTACGGTGGATGGTAACGGGTCTGTCACGGAACCGTTAGCGATCTTCGGCTTATCTGGTTTAACTAGCGTGTCATATGTCGTAGAGCGAGTTGTTAGATTAACTCTGTTAAACATGTAAATGTGGGCACTTGTCGAGGCCTCATCATGGGGTTGGTTGGAACTTCCCCCCGACGTGGGGGTTTGTGCAACCAACGATTGTTGCTATGAAAAAGGATGAGTGAGCACAGTGGGTTGTGAATTTCCTTTGAAAAGTTTGGCCACTTCATCGCGATGTGGGAAGTCTCGAGTGTAGTGATCGTCACCACAAATGAGACATGGGAATTTCGGTTTTCGTTGTGTTTGTTTTCCGGCAGCAGGGGTTTGCGGTTGGGTCTTGGGTTGCTCGTTGTTGTTCTTCTTCTTTGGTTTGTTTCTCACTTTCTTCTTGTCCCCCAGTTGTTGTGAAGGGTTTGACTGGACCGTATTCACATCAGAGACCTGAGTTTGAGGTGGGGTAGAAGAGGGTGCAGTCGAACTGGGAGCAGCCGTGGAAGTGGGCCGCTGGATTGTTCCAGTAGATTAAGTAGTAGATTGAGTTTTGACGAAGCCAATAACTCCATCCGCATGCGAAGCAGTCGATGGTTTGGATGGATCGTTAGTGGAACAAGTAGCGTTCGGTATCAACTCATATAGAGTACCGGATTGTGAATAGACTAAGTCTAAGTATTGAGCTCGGGCGATGACTTCTTCCTCGGTGACTACGCCACCCATGGCAACATCACGAGCAATCTGGGGTAATAGTGATTTCGTGAACCATTCTGCTAACAATTGGTCGGGAATCACCGCTTTGATTATCCTTCGTCGTCGCCTCCATTCATGGATATGATCAGAGATATGTACCGAAGTTTTCTGACGAAGGGAGGTTAATAGTTCAGTACCCGTCTCGTATCGAATGGGCAGTTGGAAGTGTGTGAGGAAGGACATGGCGAGGGAGTTGAAATCGTGAAAAGATGCGCGTGGTAATTCAATATACCATTTCACTGCGGAACCTGTAAGTGTTCGTTGGAAAAGACGCAAACGAATCGAATCGTCCATGAGGGACTTGGATGAACACCACAAATGGAAGGTCATTACATGGTTGTTCGGGTCTTCTCCGGACTTTCCGTCGAATTTTGGGATATCAGAAGGGAGTTTAGCTGGAATAGCTGGCCAAACCAGAGAATGATAAATGGGATCATTCAATAACCGAGACAATTCTGGAAGGTCCAGGGTAGCTAGAAAGGGTAGTTGTCGGTTAACCTGTGGGTAATGTTGGTGTGGCAGAGGGACACCAGTGGGGCCCAATACTGGGTTATGTGGATAATTATAACTCGTGGGCCCTCTCATGTGAGGTTGGTTTTGACCAAGGTACATAGGATTTGAGATGTTTTGAGAAGTGTTTGTGAGCGAAGGATAACCGGAAGGGTTTTGTGGATTATAGGGTGGGTTTGGAATTTGTCCATAAGGGGGTTGTTGCGGAGTCTGAACATTTTGTCCCGTGGAGGCATGTGGGTTTCCTTGAAAAGGGACGCTCCATGGATTGGGTATGGCAGACACATTTTGTCCTTGTGGTTGGTGATAGACTCTGGATTGAGGCTTCCCCCTAGCGTGAGGGTGCCCCCCGAATGGGATTTGTCCTCCAGTGGGAGGATGCCCCCCAGCATTAGGGTTCCCTCCGAATGGAATTTGTCCTTCGGAGGGAGGATGCCCCCCAGTTTGAGGTAGAGTTCCCGGGATCTAAGAGCCAGACGTAAATGACTGACCGGTACCGCCGAGCGGATTGAGACCACCAAGACCGGTCCCTTCGGGTTGTTGGATGGGTATGGAACTTCCCGATATGACTTGGGTAGTGGTTTGGGCAGTGGTGGTAGCAGAAGCATTTAGTGCCCTAAATCCAAAAGGGAGTGTAGGTCTTGGTGTTATAGGGGTGCCAATCGGGGCTTGATTGACTACCGCGTTACCGGTGGGGATAGTCGGGATGTGTGGGACCATCATCGAATGGGCCGTCTGGAGGGGAATTGTAGACCTTGGACCAACGGACGGTGTGTTCGGACCAATGGTTGGTGTGGCTGTAAAAGTGGTGGTACCGGTGAAATGATTTGGGGGTACTATGTAGGAAAAATATGCATCGACACCTTCTCCTGTCCCATAAAGATCTCGCACCAAGCGTGGTGGACTCTGAACAACGTCCGCAGTCCAAAAAGGGTCACTGGCTAATGGGTTTTGAGAAGACCCGGCCAGAATGTCAGAAGGATTGATGACAACCAATTCTCTAGCAGAATTCAGGTGAAGGATCTGTCATTCGTATCCCTCCGGAATGCGGTAAGCTTCCGGAGATTCTGAAACAATTCAAAAATTCTCCAAAGGAATGGGAACTTCTTCCTGGGAAGTTGTAGTATTATGAACCTCACTCTGTTGAGGGGATTCTTCCATAGAATGAGGGGGTAAATGGGTGTTTCCTTCCATATTTTCTGGAGGAAGTCCCTGTAGCCTCCACGAGCGGCGTGGAGGGTCGATGTTGGCGGAAAAGAGTCGGTGAAAGAAATCTATGGCCAACTTGTGAAAAGAGACAGCACACGCTAAAAATCTAAGAATCACAACCAAGAAAACAAGACCTTCTTTTGATGATCGTACTAGTTGGTGATGAAATCCAACGTTGCGTGATCAAGTCCAGAAGGGGCGGGGATAGGGTGGAACAGTTACAATGGCGACCTGCTTAACGGACTTACACCTTGGTACAAGCTTCCACGTAGTAATTGTGGATTTACCCTCCAAGGAGCCTGAGTGAGTTTGACCAATGTCTTCTCTAGGTACAGTGAGACTTCCTGTCACCATCACCTTTTGTAAGACCCTAAAGATTATGGCCACTAAGGTTACCAATTCACAGTCACTCCCTGGGCGGGAACAGTCGACAGTCCGATCCGAACGTACGAGCAGGGTATCAAGCCCGAAATCAACTAAAAGGCTTCCACGCAGTAATTGTGTATTTACCTCAAAGTGATCCCCATAATACGATCTGACCACCACAATCAGTTAAACCACAGAGGGTTAGTCCCCATAGCTTACCCAAATGTGACCTCGTGCGTAACCCCTGTGTGAGAGGGGGATCCCAGGCAGACTTATACGATAACTGGATTTACTCTCCCTAACTCAGGATGCTACTGTTTGTTTTGGAAACTTTGGAGAGTTATTCTCACATCCCTAATCCAAAGTACTAAGCCTAGTGTACTGTTGGTGGAGGATCCTAGAAAATAAAAGGTTCTAGATAAATTTTAATTAGCGTTGATTTTTATGGTTGTTCTTTACGCAAAAGAGGTGCATGGAAGTGAAACAAATGGAATTATGACTCAGACCCAAAGTGTGCATCAAATATGATAAGCAATCATTTATTTTCGATGAACATCTAGCTAAGGGAGAGAGAGAGTTATTTTCACTAATCAAGCACAAATAAGGAATGCCCTCAAACGATTCTTTTCTCAATCAAATCCTGATGTAATTAAAAAACTTTTAAATGCCTTCTAATATGCACAATCAATCATAAAGATGTATTTCATTGTTTGCGTATGAGTGATGATCAATACAACACAATGCTCGTCTTGCTAATTATTTTTCTTGTATGAATAAAAACCAAACTAGCACAAGCAAAAGTCACACAAACAATACACCATTTCGTAGCAATCAAAACGAAAAGCGAAAGAAATGAAATAATCAAAGAAAATAAAGACAAACTTCACACCAAAAAGCAAAAGTTGAAGAACAATGACCTTGACTAAAATTGAGATGAAAGGGGTTTGTAGGCCTTTGATGACCTTCACCAGGGTTTTTACTCAGTTAAACAGAGAGAAAGACAAGGCAGGGGTCTCAAACTCCAATCAACAAAGAAAACCAATGACAACAGTGAAGAAGGCTTACAAGATCCAAATAGTAAGATGCTTATTCTTCAATCAAAAGACAGATGTCAAGGCTGAAAGGGAAGAAACATTGGCTCACAAGGCCACTCAGCAGAAGAGACACAGAGGCAAAATCCCAATAAAGCAATTCTGGAGGGTTTTTTGGCATAAAATAGGTTGGCGCTCTGTTGCCAAAGGCAAGGAGCGTTATAGCACTCTGTGTAAATCTATGGGGGAGAAATGGTGCTCTGTTAACACTAAGACAGGGGCGTCAGGGTCTAAAACTCCAAAAAATGTCAAAAAATTCCAAAAATTGAAATTCAAATTCGACAATTATGCTGAGTATGATAAGGTAAGGAGCCAATCAGCTCATGAAACTAATCAAAAGAGGAGTGAACCGGGTATGAAACAATCAAGGGATAGAACAAGGTCAATGAGGAGAAAAATCCAAACAAGAAGTTTCGATTTGAGTCTATCTCCCCAGTGGAGTCGCCAGTTTTTGTTGTAGGAAAATCTCCCTGCGGACAGGTAGATCGCCTCTAAGAGCTTGACCCTAACTCTAGATAGAAAATGCTTAACATGGACACTGAATTCCTTTCAAATCTATCTAAACTAACACATGATAAGGAAGGATGACAGAGGTACCTTTTATCGACGTTTATCCCTGCATGCTCTGAGTCGCGCTCTGATCCTTTGCTCCTCGCTGAGTTCTGTGGAAAAAACAAGATACGACCTCTTCCTACTCTATTGATATTAGTTTGAAAATAGATCTATCAATTAATGATAAGTTCATGTGACATTGGACACAAACTAGAAAGAAACAGGCCAAGCATGTCATATTGATGAGAATAATGACAGCAGTACTTACAATCGTAGATGCGAATGCGATAGCTTCGTCAAGTCCCCTTCGCCTAACCCTTGCCTGAAAGATCCACAACCTGGATGACAGCAGATCCACTGATCACTCTCCTTTGGTTGACTGCGAGTTTCCTCCAAGATCATAAGTTTCATATCTTCAGTTCTTCCCCCTTTCCACCATCATAGAGCCTGTTTATATAGGTTAAGAAGAGATTAACCTCTTGAGTTATCTTTAGAAAAATTTGGGAACCTTCTCCTTAGATCAGGGATCTCTTGATGAAACCAAGAATTTGAACACAACTGCCTTCTAATCTCGAAATATCCTCCCCTTATTCTCCTCAATGGGCCAACTACTGCCTCATATTAGGCAGCACTCCCTTAGAAGGGGCATCAGAGCACTGTAGCGCTCCCTGGTAAGCTTTAGGGGAGCACTAGCGCCTTCAAGATGAGCAACGCTCCTTCAGAGGGGTCTGGGGAGTGTTATAACGCTCCCTGAAGCCTTGTAGGGGAGCGCCAGCGCTTCTAGGGCTGAAATAGGGGAGCGCTCCTCCTCAAAACCTTTGTTTCAGGGTTCTCTTCAGGTGTCAAGAGTTATTTGACTTTAGTAAACCAGTTCTCCTTCTTCAAATCAAGCATATGAGATGTTATAAGTGTCTCCTTAGTGTCGTTTGACATGGCAGTATGTCTGAGCATCATTTGAGACACTTGTGACCAACTTGCGACACTTGCGAAACTTGAAAGGAAGATGCGACACTTACGAAAATTGAGAGGAACATGCGACACTTATCCAGTTGAGTAATTTTGACGTGTAATAGTCGTCACATCTCTTCTCAGAGATAAACCACCACCATTCCAGCAAGCTTGTTTTCCACTGCATTTTACAATTTCAGCTTATTTCCTTATTGAATAGAAAACTAGTTTTACTGTATCTCTGTTGTTTTGTGTTAAGCATCTTTTAATAATTTGTATTCATTTTGTTCTGCTCATAAAATTCAGATAAGTGGTATCCGAGTGGTCTTCTCCTTGTCGTCTTAATGCATGTCCCCAAAGAGGTCAGGGTATAAATAATTGGGTCTCGAGTTTGTTTCACTTGAGGACAAAAGCTCTCGCACACCCAAATGACCTCCCATGGCAAGAGAAAACAAAGATGATGGGACAGGAGATCCTTTCAAAATGTTTCTTGAGGAATCCCTCAAGCGACAGAGGAACGAGATGATGGATAGTTTCATGCAAATCCTTCGGCGACTACCAACAGGTGACACAACTTCCTTGAGCAGAGGCACCACCCCCTTTAAGGTACAAATCAACTTCAATATTTCTCTATTTGAAGGTCAGATAGACGTAGATGTTGTAGAAAAGTGGTTCAATCTACTAGAGGGGTATTTTTCTGTCCATAACTTTTCAAATAGAGAAAAAATAATTTTGCGCTCCTTAAAGTCTTTCCCCATGTCAAAGATTGGTGGGAAAATTTATGTGGGAAAAAGGAAACAGAGGAACCCTCATTACTTACAGTTGAGGCCACCTGGTAATCCTTCAGTGATTCTATTAAGGAACAATACTACCCTGTCGTAATTTATGATGACTTGTATACCAAATGGACTACATTGCGGAAAAAAAGAGACCAAGCAGTGCCATATTTCACAAATATATTCCATACCCTGTGCACCAAGTTGGGTATCAAAGGTTCAGAGCAACATCTAATGCTCAAGTATTGCAGTGCTATGCATAGATACATCCATACCGAAATGGAATTTATGGACATCTCTTCCTTGGGTGCATCATATCGATATGTCATCAAAATCGAGCAGAAGCTTAAACAAAATACGTGACAATTTGGGTCTGGGAACCCCTTGCAGCAAAAACCAGTAAAGGGCAGCCCCAACCTATAGAAAAAAGGACAGAGAAAATGTGGACAGTATCATGACAACCAGTCCAAGCCACAAGAAAAGAAGGACACCGGAAAGAAAAAGAAGGATACCGAGAAGTGGTGTGACTTCCATAAGAGCCCTTGGCATAACACTGTTGATTGTCACTCAAAGTAGTCATTGGTGGTCGAAGTGAAAGACTTTGAATCAGATGTGGGTTCTGACTCTGAGTTAAAACCAGAAATGGGAAGACGGATCATTGACATGGAACCCAATGCCACCATTGCTACCACCAAGCTCCAACCTCATGAACCAGACGATCCAGAAGAAGTCGAGTGTCTTTTCCATTTGTAGATGTGGGTAAAAGGAACCTCGTTGTACTTCCTCATTGATAGTGGTAGCCAAAAGAACCTCATATCAGCAGAGGTCGTCAAACGGTTGTCCATGTCAACAATGTCGCACCCGCAACCCTACACTATTGGATGTCTTCGCCAAGGAAGCGATCTCTGCATCAGCCAACAGTGTCGATTGTCATATGGCATCAAGCCCTTCAAAGATGAGGTATTGTGTGATGTTTCTCCTCTCAAATTTTGTAATGTTTTGTTGGCCCAACCTTATTTATGGAAAATTCATGTTGTATATGAGTCTAGGCCTCGTAGTGTTATTATTACTTTGAACAGGAAATTGTACAGGATAACCGAGGTAGTCCCTCCTAGTGTTATTTCCATGATCTCTACCAAGCAATGCAGGAAGGTCATCTCTCAGACCAGGAAATTTGTCTTCTTCATGATTCGCTCCCAGAGTAAGCCAAAGATCGTAGACACATCCAGGGCCTCTGCGACTGATCTCTCCACACAACAGAAGCAAGTGGATAAGTTCATGGAAGAATACTCAGATATCTTCTCCTCTCCTACTAGGGTACCTCTGCACTGCTAGGTCAAGCATCCCATCGATCTGACCCTGGGTGCACTGCTACCTGATGGGATGGTCTACCGCAACTCTCTTTTAGAAAACAATGAGATCAAGAGGAAGATCCAAGAACTTCTCCACAAGAGGCACATTCATCCCAGATCACTTCCTTGTGGGAGCCCAATCGTACTGGTGCAGAAGAAATACGGGACCTGGTGACTCTGCATTGATTACTGGGACATGAATAAAATCATAGTTTAGAACCAATACCTGATTTCCTGAATTGACGACCTCCTTGATCAGCTCATGTAACACACCCATGACAGGACATAAAAATTTTCACTTTTCTTAAAGGACAGATTCTCTATCCATGGATTCTAATTTGGGAAGTCAGGGAACGAGTTTGACCTCTCAGTCAAGGATCTTAGATTTTGAAGCCAACGAATCTCTGAGACCCTGATGGTCTCGCTCTGTAATTAAACGTAAACCCTTTCGACTTCCGAGTGCATGTCTAATGGTACCCGCGACCTTCCCTTCGCGCTTGGGAAATCTCTAAGTTTGGGCACTAGCCCCTTTTCTGATAAGCCCCTCCTTGAGGTGACCTTGGGCAATAACCTCACGCAAACACACAATTGCAGGCGCGGAAAAAGGTGGTTTGAAACAAAACTACCTTTCTGTGCACAATTCTCCTCGAACCTCCACGTGTCCTTTCTTCAAAAACATGGTTTGGATTGCAGCCATCCCTCAACTTTTTAAAGTTTGTCGATCCCTGCAATGCTACGGGACCACCGATCTCACGATCTTGACGGTGCCTCTGAACTGATGGCTCAGATCTATCCCTTTCAAAGTTGTGGATCAGATCTGATCTGTTGAAAATCATCAGCTGTGATTTGTTTCAGAATTCCTGACTTCAAAATTCTTAAGTCTCAAAATTTCCTTTCAAACATACGTCAATCTTCCGGAGTCAATGATTTGTGGGCACCTATCCTTATCAATCAACGGCTCTACCTATGCTTCAAGGGTTTGACCTTTCAACTAGATCAACAGTCCTACGGCCCCTTTTCTCGATCAACGGTCGAGATTTCCTTCGGGTCTCCGGACTTCTGAGATCTCAAATCTCAAACTTCACTTCCCCTTGAAGTAAGCAGACTCCTGCCGCGTGTCCACTTGAATCGGACGGTTGAGGCTTTCTTTGGGTCTTTATCTGAAATCTACATATTTATGCCACATGTCATCTTGATCTAATGGCTATGAGTTACTTCGGGACTTTACATGGAATCCACCGATCTATGCCGCGTCTCTTTTGGATCAGACGGTCTAGATTCACCTTAGACAATCCGATGCTTGAGATTTACTTTGGACGATCTGACGATTGAGATCTACTTCGGATGATCAGACAGTTGATATTTACTTCGGATCTCCGGCTCTCTGGACTTCGGGAGTCTCAAATCTAAACTGAAAACTCTCAAACATATTTCTTCGGAGTCCACGATCCATCGCCACACATCCCTCTGGATTTGGTGGTCCAAATTCACTTCGGGTCTTCAGGGTTCAGGAATCTCAATTCTCAACTAAAACTCCAATGCTATTTACTTGAAGCTTGCGATCTATCGCCATGTGTCTCTCTGGATCTAATGGTTCAGAGACCTTCATCTCTTCGGCTCTTCATCCCTTCGACTCTTTGGCGCTTCGGCGCTCCAGCCGTTTGGTGCTTCGGCTCTTCGGCACTTCGGTGCTTCAGCTCTCCAGCTCTCCGAGCTTCGGTAGTTTTAGCTCTTATGCACCCATTTCTTCGGAGTGCTTTTACCTGAAATACACGATCTCCTGACACATATATCCCCCTGGTGATCAATGATCAAGATTTACTTTAGTTTTTTGTCCTCCTCCTTGTCCACAAACCTCTGAAGTTGTGGATCGTATGACATGTATCAACCCTGACGTTGGATGGTTCCTATTGACTTCGGAATTTTGGGACTTCGCAAGTCCACTCTCCTATGAAATTTCAAAGGGTTAGGCCTTGTGCACTTTCCTTGGGATCCAACAACTTTTGGTCCTTACGCTCAAATATGACAGCCCAGATCTGATCTCCTCCTGCGTTCTCTTCTAATTGTCTGGATGTGCATCCCAGCGGTCTAGATATTTCATAGTGCTCGATCCAACAGTCACTGTTGCTCCTCCTCCTGATCTTTCACTTTCTTCCCTGACTTGGAAGATTTCATATGTTTCAAAGGTATCGACCTTCGATTTACTTCCTGTGAGACTTGATGTATGGGTCTTGACTTCCGCTTCCATCCTGAGCTTACAAACTTGAAACAAGTTCACCTCTTGGACCTCATCTATTCTTCTAAAAAGTGATAGTCTCTTCTGAGCTTGGTCCTTAGGTAATTTCAAATTCCCACGTACTCTTTGTGTTAATCTGCTCGCGTCGGATCGACAACCCACGACCTTCCTCGATCCAATGGTCCAGATCACATCTCAACTTCAGGTTTCGGAAGTTTAATCACACCAACGCGCAATTCTCCCATCGTGTGAACTCTACACTCACATATCCGACGGTCAAGGTGGGTCCAAATAGATCCTTGGATCTACGGTCCAGATCGCATCACGACTTCGAGTTTCAAATGTTTACTCGCACCAATGCGTGATTCTCCCATCGTGCAAACTCCAAACTCACAGATCCAACGGTCAAGGTGGTTCCCGATATATCCTTGGATCTATGGTCTAGATCATGTCATGACTTTGGGTTTCAAAGGTTTAGTCACACCAAAGCACGATTCTCCCGTCGTGTGAACTCCGAACTCACAGATCTGACGGTCAAGGTGGCTCCCGGTAGATCTTTGGATCTATGGTCTATATCACATCATGACTTCGAGTTTCGGAGGATCCATCCCCTTCACGATGATTACCAACATTCATCGATCTTGCGAATACTGAAGGAGTCGAGGAGTTAACATATGTGCTCCTTCTTCCAATCTAGCGGTTGCGATAGACCTTGGATCCTCCCGAAAGAGCTCATTCGTTCATATTCCAAACGAAAGGATATTCCCTTTTGATACTTGAATCTCGCTATCCTTCCTGAGCTTCGTCAGTTATGAAGGATTTAAGAGCATTGTACTCTTTCTCCTAAACTTAACACTTAGAAGGGTCTTCTGCACAACTCTTTCACTCCTTCATCAAGTCTAGAACTTAAGTGGTTATCAGTCTCTTCTTGCCTCGCAGAGAGCCTATGCATATATGCACTACCTCTCCTGAGCTTAACAAACTTCTTCCTCCAAGGGACTCAGAATGACTAGGAGGGTCGACATGCATACATGAAACTATGCCCACGGTCGACGAACTCGCAGTTTGTGGCTCTGGCTTAAGCCACCACAGGACGCAAGAATTTACAAGTATAAAAACACGTCCAATTCATACAATTTACAACTTGGATAATTACACAAAAAGGGTACAATATAAATCATTAAGCAAACATATCCATCCCTGCAACATTCATAGGATATCCAACTTTAATTCATAGTACCACTTAAATACACAAGATATGTGATTACTTATCTATTATATGTGGTAGCTAACTAACTAAATGTGGGTGTTCGTCCTTCCACCCAACCATAGGCTCAGAGGAATTCATTCTTATTACTCTGGCCACCCTCGTGCCAAGCCATGATATCACCAGGGAAATTTCACAATTCTCAAGGATTCTTTCATTGTTTCAGCTTCCACTCGGGTTCTATTCTATTCAAACTTTCATATATTTCCTTATTTGCTATGGCCCTGGGCAAGGTTTATCATAAGCTCACTTGGAATCAAACTCGTGACCTTCTGTTCATCATCTGTTAGAGAGCTCTCGCATTTTATATATTTTCCCTAGGATGGTTCTCGACCAATCCTACTCCTTCTGACAGAAGAGAACTCGGGTCATCTTGGTCTGTCATACCCAGTGGTACTTCAGGATGACATTCTACAGTCAGACCATGCTTCCATTCATGGGAGTGGATGATAATTCAACCACTGGTCCTTTCTTCACTAACTGATTTCTCTCCTTGGGATCCGAAGGAGATTTATTACCCCCATCAAGGGAAATTTGGGGTTATTTGATATAATGAGCCCTCTCTTATACTTTTCACATTCTTTCCTCTAGTGATAACATTATTTCCTCTAGTGATATCATGGGAAACACAGATGTTACAATACCCTCCCCCTTAAAGGAACATCGTCCTTGGTGTTCTTCCTCAAAACACTTGTCAAGCCTTTCCCATTCAGGTGTTTCAAAAATCTTGATCTTTCTTTCTCGGTCATGTCCTGTTTCAGACCCTTATTCTTCGTCACCTTCTTTCAATAATTCTTGGACAACAATCATATTAAGTATAGTCTCATGTGATAACATTGTATAAAAATTTATAGGAAAATGTTTTCTAATCTTAGCACAATAATTATCTGCGCAGTATGTGGATTTGTATCCACATGGTTGTTTGTTATCCAAAATCATTGTTTTTCCTTGACATGCCCATTGGGTGAATTATCCTCATCAATAGTTTACAAGAACTATCAAGGTTTCATCTTCCTTGCGGTCACTCACCCTCCAAGCCCAGGCCCAGGCTCAGGCATCCCCTTCTTTTATATACAGTCCCTTAGGTGATACATCTTGCCTTGCCAAGGTTTTCTTGCACAGGAAGAAATACCCATCGTGTGCATGATCCCAATCAATAGTTTACAAGAACTATTAAGGTCTCATCTTGCTTGCAGTCACTCACCCTCCAGGCCTAGGCTCAGGCATCCCCTTCTCTGCTATACAGTCCCTCGGGTGATCCATCTTGCCTTGCCAAGGTTTTTTTGCATAGAAAGAATTCCAAAGACTCTATCGAGTCTTATAGATGAGGAGTCCCTCATACTTTCTCTGTTGAGGCGTCCCTCTAGCTTGTGTTACCTCAGCACAACATATTCTAGGTGATCATGGCTTCCCACGAAGTTACCATGGCTCAGCAGTAGCCATTTTTCATGCTTTTACAACTTGACAGCCTTTAGGCTCAGCTAAATTTAGGGATGAAGGTCACTCTCCTTCTCCTAGCACCGTAATAGATGGGGATGAAGGTTACTCTCCTTCTCTCGGCACCGTAATAGATAGGGACAAAGGTTACTCTCCTTCTCCCAGCACCGTAATAGATAGGGTCGAAGGTTACTCTCCTTCTCTTGGTATCGTAATAGATAGGGACAAAGGTTACTCTCCTTCTCCCAGTATCGTAATAGATAGGGACGAAGGTTACTCTCCTTCTCTCGATAATTCATTCTTTACACAGGCAAACAAATTGTTAGTCTCTATTTCATGTGATCGGATTATACTCTTTTTCACAGTTCTTCCTTGAACCCAAGATTTTAGTCTCACATATCTAAACTCTTCGCAAATCTTTTCCTTTCACTTGTATCATAGGTATACAGAAATTCATGAGACATCATCATAAATTTTAAATTCAGAATTTCTTTGTAAATCTATCACCTACAGATTTCCAATTCCACATTTTATTTCCATATTTGTTCTACACAGGAACCGGATTCATAATTATGGGACTTTTATTCCCATAGCGGTTTGGATCAACGGGAAATTTGTCTTCCTTATGGGCTTACAACGCTACCATATCCAAGACCCCTTTCCTCCCTACAATTCATTCTTTACACAGGCAAACAAATTGTTAGTTTTTCCATGCACATACATTTTTATTGCACCTTTACAACGTTATCACAAACAATTTCATAATTGTGCATACTAACAATCAAATTCACTTTCTCAAAAATGAAATACCATTCCTTGCAGTTTGGCTCGGTAGGAAATTGATCTTCCTTATGGGCTTATAATACCGCCATATCTAAGACCCATTTCCTCCCTGCAATTCATTCTTTACACAACCAAACAAACTGTTAGTCTCTCATGCATTCATGTATATATATATATATATCTATATTCAAAACCATGCATACTAACAATTCATCACATCTATATAAACATAAAAAGGGAATCCCATTCCTTGCATATGCCTCATTTCAGCATACCAACCCTTTCAAAACGTAATTCAACATTTCAAAGGATTTTAACAAATGTGTCAATTATTCATGGCCACATTCATACCGAATGCACTCTTGCATTGTTTTCAAGTTTGTCACACTTTATGACCAGTTCTTGGCCATGGTGTGTTGGAATTTAACCAACCTTTTCCTCATATGTCTTATTCATTTTCTTTCATTCTTACAGCAGGACCATACTGCCTGCTATAGGCCGATCACGATCCCAAATCAGTACACATGAACTCAAAAGTTTCACATGAATGCCTTTAAGGATTCCTTGATTGTTCAATGCATTCATGACATATCAGTTCATGAATTCTTCCAAGGGTTACAAATAGTGTTTACTACCAGAGTTTCATACCTCCATCATTGAGGTTCTACTTCCTAAATCATACCTTACTTGGGTACCCAAGGCATACAACTGTCTTTCAAAAGTTCATGCATAACACTAAGCCAATAAAATATTTCAGAATGGGTTCTTACCAAATCCCTTCATACCTTGTGCCACATAGGCACAAATATCTTTATACCAGTTCTTCGTTGCTAGCACCCTCTTTCTGATTTTTACCTCATCGACGATGTTTTATGGGGACTTGTACAGCCCTGTCAATAATCTTTAAACCGCATCCTTCTTTTGGTCATCCCCTACTTGAGTTTTCCCATCATTGGTAACTGCCTTCCTCAATAGCTCCAATTCCTTTCTATACATAGCATGCATCATCATAGTCACAATTACATTAGTTGTAATATTAATCCAAATGCATGTATCATAACATTCGAATTCATAAAACATCTTCAAAATGTCCTAGCATATCTTTATGCACTTCATCACATTATCCTCAAATGTTTCCACAACTACAACACAAATAGATTTTGATTGTATCTTCAGCAATACAATCCTTATCACTATGGTGTCAAAACCTTTTTACTTTCATTAGCGTACCAGCTTTCTCATCCAAGAGAAAACATAATACTCAGCAAGGAAATAATTGAGGACTCTCTCCTTCTTCCAACTCTTTTTACACCACCTGGGACTTTTCATCCCAATCGAGTTATCTCTAAGGCCTCACTGCCTTTTCTTAATCATGGCTTCAACCAAGTCTATTCAGTTAAACGTACTCATTTATTCATTTAATCATACTCAAGGGGTTTACTTGCATTTTACCAACTATACCGGTTTCCACAACTGCTCTTTTAAGCCTACGGCTCTGTTAAACAATTTAGGGTTCTTAGGGTGAGGAAAGTGTTCCTCATTTTCTCCCCCTTTACTTATGCAATCTACTTCTTATTGTGATCTTTCTTCTCTTTTCCTGAGCAGCCCTGGGTTAGGATCATCCTAACTCTTAGGATACATCAGCATGCTTTAATAGAAAAATCTTTGCCCATAATGAATCATGAATCTGTGCATCCTGCATGTTACCATTCGGTTATCAGAATGGTCAAGATTCATTATTAGTATTATATTCATTACATGATGTTTTTCAAAATGTAATCTAGGATTCTGGTATATATATAAGTTTGTGGATCGCTGCTTAATTCTCATCAGTCATTAAGGTTGTGACTTTGTTTTCCTGACAGAGTCTTCACACAGTTCCTCCATAGGGAACTCCTTCAGCATGCAACTTCCTTATTGCATATCCATCACTATTTGTGATGGCCTCAGCCGTGAGTTAGCTTCAACAGTTTACCAAATATCCCATAAGGAATATAAACATGCATCTTTTTCATGTACCCAAATTATGTATACATACATATTCTGGTTTTGTTAACTTACATCATACATGTGCATCACTTGCATGTTTAATATCATTCATACCTAACTGGTATTACTATCAGGATTCATATTAGGAAGCTCCATAATGCATTAAACCCATGTACTCAAGCATAATTAAACACAGATAAGTATTCATCATGCTAGCTTATTGCTTGCACTTTTTCCACATCACTCACTGATCCAGGTGGATATCGGGGGCCACCCACCTTTTCCAAATGGCTCAAAACAGTTTTCTGGCCATTTTGGCAATTTACTATTTTTAGCAGGTTTTCACTTCCGGGGCCATTTTGAGGGCCTAAATGAATTTTTTTTGAGATCTAGGTTCTCAATGATATCCAAAGGCATTATTGAGCCACCAAAATGAATCTCCTCGACGATACCTTTCCAACGAGCTATCACACGCCTAAAACGGAGACCGTATGCAAAAGTTACGACCCCGGGAAGTTGATGCACCAACTTACCCAAACGGGGC
>ML797768.1:0-18882 GCA_009831015.1 Picea engelmannii
CGTAATTACCTTAGTGGAGTAAGGTGACTCGGTGAAGCTTTTGATGATGATATTAAAGAGAAGTATCTACATTCACTGAAATTTGAATTTAGGGTTTTTACATTGTCATGTTTCATTCCCATTATTATATTACATTTTGATAAATATAAAAATAAAGATATTTTATAGATAATTAAAATAAATGAAATTCCAATATAAAAATAAAAATATATTATAATTTTAATAAAATGAAAGTGATAATGATTAATGTCCAGTAAGATGGAATTGGTTTATTGGACTTTAAGAAGATAAGGAATTACTTAAAATTCTTTGAAGTTTTAAAGTATTAAGAGAAATTGAAATTGAGATTTAATCTAGGTATATGTCTAACATTTTAAGAGAGTGTTTTCTATCTTCAATCTTCTTAGTGTGACAAAGGTGAAAGAGTATTTCATCCCAAGGCTTTTTCACTATGAAGCTCATGAGAATTTGTTCTTATTTTAGCAATGTTTATTTTCTTCTTCACATTTCTTAAGATACAGAGATATTTTTTATCTTCTAGATTATGGTTGATCACCTCCTTATAATATCTTAATTTTTTTTTTCTCCCTAAATTTTGATGTAATAATATTTTTAATATTATCCTTATTTTGCAATATGATCTCTTTCTTTATTTCCCAATGGTTTAGCTAAGATCTGGTATCCTTATGCCATCCCTAGAGGTGGTTTTGGCAAGAGTTTGAAGCAATTTTAGGAAGCCTCTTGTGTTCCATGTTGTTTAGTTTGTTCTTAGACATTAGGTATGTGGTCATAGCCATAGGGTGTGTTTCCTTTAATTTTGAGATTATAGGTGATAAAATTCTTTTGAATTTGCTCTATCTTTCTCCATGACTCTCTAAAGATAAGTATGCATCCCCAAATTTCTCATCCATATAAAATAACAAGAGTAAAGAGACTCTCAAAGACTAGTTTTTTCTTATCCCATACCCAAATATTTGTTGATTTACAATTCTTTTCAAGCCCATAATAAGATTTTCACCCTCCATTTATCCTTTTCTCAATGTTATTTAATTCCAATTGAGATTGTGATGAATATCGATTATGAGATATTTGTATGAAGGAACTTCCTCCAAGTTGTTGTTGTCATATACAAAATTATTATAGGTGATCTTATTGCATTTAATTATCATAACTTTTTTTTTGTCAGTGCTAACAGTCATACCCATATTGGAGCAGAAATCCTTAGGGATTCTCAATTTCTTATCAAGATCGTGGAGACTCCTCACCATAAGAACAATATCATCAGCATAAAGAAGAAGAACGATGACTATACCAGTGACAGTTGGGCCAACACAACCTACTTCTTCCAAACAATCTTCTAACTCGTCAATGTATATGCCAAAAAGGGTAGGGAATAAGGCACAACCTTGCTTGACTCCAATATTGCAGTTAATTTATTTTTACCAACCCTCGGTGTTCCTAAACTTGACAATAACGTTCTCATACAACCTTATTGCAACAACCCTCAACTCAAAAGGAACTTTTATCTATTCCAATCTATCCCAAAGGTTTGTCCTAGGTATTGTGTAAAAAGATTTCATAAACTCAACGAAACAACATAGGAGAATGATGTTATTATTGTGGCACTCCTCTGCAATGATCCTAAGTGTAACGAGGTGGTCCACAATTGAATGATATCTCCTATGTTTGGCCTAAACTTTAGCTCATTTTTCAAGGCTTTCTAGCCATATGATAATTTTTTTTTAATTATGTACAACTTGGCTAAAATGGAGTTATTCATAATGGTCATATAATTAGAGGGAATGTTTTTATCCCCACTTTTAAAAATAGGTACAATGAGGCTTTGCATCTAGGGTTTAGGGAAGCCTTGCTTCACTGCTAAATTGAAGAGCTTATGCATGTGAGTGTTGAGGATAGACCCCCATATTTAAAAAAATCCATTTTGGTAGTCTTTAATGTCCTTAGCTTTCCGATTGGTGAGCCGCTTAACCCGAACTCTATGTCTTCCATAGAAAAAACTTCATCCTCTATAGGAATGTTTGGAATGGTGTCCATGGCGTTAGGGAATTTGTAAAGAATTTTAAGGTAGGAATTTCAGTCCTTTAAGGGAATCATATTGTTTTCTCTAGTTTTACGGATTATAATTTTCCTCTAGAACTTATTAGGATCAAGCTTAGATAGGTGTAAAAGATGCTCTTGCTTTCTATTTATATAGTACCTTTTTTTTTCTTTTAATTGGGGATTTGAATGTATTTATCTTATCAAGTTTTAAGGACTCGTTAGAAGCATCCCTAATGGCTTTCCTAGTTTTTTTATGTTCGTTATCATACCAAGGGTTGGTTGTTCTATTATTCTTTTTACATGACATTGTGTAAGAGAATTTGTTAATGGAAGTGGAAAGGGTTGTTGCAAAATTATGATATGATGTTGTCCTTATAAGTTAGGATATTTAGCTCACTATTTAAATCCTTTAAGAAAAGATCAACTTTACTAAATTGTCAAAAAGTAGGTGTCTTTGATTATTGGGATTTTCTTCAATGAGGCTTTTGTGCATGGCAACGTTTAGAGATAGGATTAAAGGTCTATGATTAGAGTGGGGTTTATGGTCATTTAAAAAGTCAAAATTTGTTATTTGGTTGGATCCGGGGATATCATATATCCCATAATCCATGGCACTGCTACCTAGCCCATGAATACAAGTCATCTGGTTGGATTTTGTTCACTTCATTACACCATTGCAAATTATTAGGTCTTGATAATTACGAAGTTTGACTAGCTCGATACCAAACAAATTATCGGCTAGGTCTTCAAAGTTTATTTTGTATTTATTAGCTAAAACAAGGTCCTCATCTAGCCATAAATGATCAGGGTTGGAATCATTGCTTAAAAGAATAGTTTGGTTAGTTGTAATTCTAGCATTAAAGTCTCCTAGCATGAGGATATTACATTCATTGATCAGACTATAAATATCTTGTTCTAGGGTATTATAGGGACACTTTTTTTATCTAGATTGTTTTTCGTATAAAAAGTAGAATTAATAGGTGTGAAATAACAGATTGTTATATAAATCTTCTTAGCATTGATGTCTAATATTTCTATCCAAATGCACTGATTGAGAGGGTCTATCTTATGAAGTTGAATGTGAGGAGAAACGTTCTTCTTTATGTAACAGGCTATGCCTCCAATTCCTCTATGATAGGATTTCTTGTTCCATGTCGACCACAAGTTAATCCTTCTATGTTATAGACGTTAGAGTCTTGGTGATATTCTTTCAAATTCATCGCAACAATTTATAAATGAAGTTTCGGACCAAACAAATGTGGTCCATCATCAAAATAGGATATGAAATACTTAAAAAAAAAAATAGGTTAAAATAATAGTGACTTGAGCATTAGTCGATAGCAGACTTACTGCATAATGAAATACCTAAAAAAAATCTAGGTTAAAATAATATCAATATCACTAGAAATCCAACTTAACATGGGAACTTTACACCATCAAAAACTACAACTGTTCCAAAAAATATCCAAAATATAAACATCACATAAATAGCAAATAACAATTATAAATTAAAAATACCTACATAATATAATATTATAATTACTAAAAATATTAAAATAATAATTTGTAAACCCTACTCGTTTCTATATGTGAGATTATTTGCAACGCACCCTTTATTGGTACTCAAATAATTCGTAAATTGCAAAACGAATGGACACAAATACACAAAAATAAGCAATTAATAATAATTATGGGTTTTAAAAAGTTATGTCGTTTGCTATTCACAATATGAAATTAAAACGTGTATCATAAATTGCAAAACGAATTAACTCAAGTGCACTAAACTAAGCAATTAGAGGTCTTAAAATGATTAGGTCCTTTTCTATTGACAAATATGAAATTAAAAATGTGTATTTATAAAGTGACATGGAAAACGATATATAGTTTTTTTTAAATGTGTTTATAAAGTGACATTGTATTAAATGAAAAAAAAAAAATGCAACCCCTTTTTGAATGGCTTTGTGTTTATAAGGTGATATTGTGTAAGGTTGGTAAGTTTCTATTGGCTTCGGTTATTTATGTGATATTACATCTCTCAAATTATGATAAGTAAATTATTATTTATTAGTAATACAGTAAGAGTGGGCTTAATGGTTAAGAACATGTGTTTTCTCCTAAGAAGTCATAAGTTCAAATCTAGAGGGGGTAGGGTATGTATACTTTCGCTTGGTCGTGGCCTTAAAAATAGATTAGGTCATCAGTTTTGACTCTCATATTGATTTGCTTTGACTTACAATTTTTTGTAAGAAACCTAATGTTTAACATAACGAACATGGAAATTTTATTTTTTAATGTATAAAATAATGTATTTTCAAACATTTCATTGGTTGATAGGTTTAAAGCATTATTGGAGCCTTCGTGTAGTTCGAGAATTTAAATTTGTTGGACAGTTGATATTATGTCTGACTGATATCTTCTTCTCTCCCATTGATATTTTCGAAGTTTATATCTTCGAGGTTTATATGGCTCGCCGAGGTTTATATCTTGGAGGTTTGCACCCAAATTCCTATCCCAAATATCTTTATTCTACCGACGTGACCGTGTTTGTTTTTCTTCTTCATAATTGAACCAGTTTTCCATTACATCAATCACTGATTTGTACCTTCATATTAGAAGCTTTTACTTGTTAAGCCCTGGAGCTAGTATGAGTAGTACAATTTTATCTTTGTTGATGTGGCATGACAACTAACTTTTCCTTTAACCTTGATGGGAAACTCTGAAATTTTTTAAGGGGTTATTAGATTCTCAAAATTGTACGCATTGTTATATCAACACTTAAATTTAATGTTTGAATAATTAAATTATGGTGTAAATTGAATGTTCGGATAATTAAACTATGGTGGACTGCCTGTTAGAGAGGGAAATCTAATCCAATCTCTAGAAAAGTCGATTATTGGAGCAAATTAAGGGATCGACAATTCAATGCATACCTCTGCGCTAAACTAAGAGTAGCCATTACCACCCTTCTCATAGAATTAATATCATTTGTTGATTCCCCACCTAACCCAACGTATTGAAATCCGAGTTAATCGATCTCTGAGATCGGTTATGTCCAGAAATTTCACCACATTTATATTTACTCCAGTCCTAAAGATTCAATGTGGTTGTTAACTAATTTTTTTTAACCTCACCGTATGTCATGTTAAAAAAGTAAACTATTGATCTGTACTCATTCATAAATTCATAATCATATTTCATAATTTCACAACTCATACCTTGTAAATTGTACAAGTCATATTAATGTTTGGTTCATTTATGAATGTTTGTGCAGATTAAGGGACGACAAATATATGAATGGAAACACATGCATTGGAAAAAACACGCAATAGGCATTACCTTCTAGGGTAGGCTGGTAAGAGTTAGGATTATGACTAAAATAGTCCAATTGGAACTAATCTCTTGATTAACTTTAGAGGCAATATATGTAGTTTCACTGCACTTCTTAGTTATAAAGTTTTTATAATAATATGTGAAATTATAAATAATATATTGTTTTGATAAGGAAAACTAATAATTTGATGTTTTTTGGGTAACAGGTTAAACTACTATTCGGGATAGTATCTAGTTTCAAGAATGGAACTAAGGCTAGATGCTACTTGAAATCACATGACTTCATTGTTGTAGCTTCAATGATGAAAACATTGGACACTAGCTTTCTTACAGATATTATTTAGGTTGAAACCACCTTTTGGTCCTAGGGTAAGACCTAAAACTGTTTTTTATTGGCTAAGAGCTTGTGTTCCTTGGAGATAAGGAAATAAGTTAACAACTCAAGACTTAGATGTATTTGGTAGGAGTGAAAGTATGCACCCTTATAAATTGTCGACAAGTTATTTCAGGTGGCATGAATTTCCTTGAATAACAATGATGAGCCAACCCACATTCGCAGATAGCAACAAATGATGTTTGTCCTCACTGTTGGTTGGAAATTGAGTTATGATAGGTTTTGGCACCTTAAAGAAACCAATAATTTGACAACCAATGCACCCAACATTAGATACTAAATAAAATAACACTAAACAACTAACTAGCTCAAGTATTGAGCATCACAATACCAACTTGAGGTGGTGGCTTGACATCATTACCCCATGTGGGTCAACTTATTTCCTAAGGTGTCTTTTCCCACAATAAATTAGTACCTTAAATACAATATTTTGTTGCTTAAATCACCCACTTTTAAAATGGAAAGAGAATTAGGGCACTTGTCATTATGGATGTGGATGTGGCTCTAATGTTTATCTTGGTAGGTATAGAGCCTTTATGTGTGTGAGGAAAGGTATTTAAATTTTCAAAGTTGGTTTCCCTCTATCATACAAGGGACTTAATAGGTGTTCGACAACTGGAATTGGTTTAAGTGGACCTTAAAAAAATACTTTATCCTTTTCTATAGACTAGATTTCCAACTATGCCTATCGTTCCTATGAGATCAACCCACCCAAAGTCCTTATATGATTATTTAAAGTGGGTTAGGGAACAATTTGGTAGGACTTTACTCATTATGCATGGCACAATCCCACACTACAATTCTAGAACCCATTGAAGGTGGTTGACATCATTTGCTAGTGTAAGACCAAGATAGCAATGACATTCACTCTATCACTCCATGTAAATCTAATACAATATCCTTGGAGTATATTCCACTACACCATGTGGCTCCCTCTCCCCCTCCTCGTCCACCAATAAAAACACAAGTTCATCTTCTTCATCGTTGCCTCAGATATTTAATGCATCAGTTTAACATTCACCCACAAGCTTCTAACAAAGTCTAATGATCACTTGGCCAATTTATTAATATCACCCACCCACTACCCTTATATTGTAATTTCCTTATATTTCCTATCTCAAGCCAAGGATAAGAACCACAAGGCATGACACAAACCTAAATCATGAGCAATGATAGTTTCGAAGTGAGACACTGAGGTGACCTCAACAAATCTTTTGGTGCTAGTATTAAAATGAATTCATTGTGATGAATCTTGTAATGTTAATATTAGAGTGAGGTGATTGGGGTGAGATTTTGGTGCTACTACATGAGTGAAAACCCAAGGTTAATATTTCGTTGCTATTATTGGAGTGAGGGGCTAGCGTTCAATCTTTTGTGGCTAGTAGTGTGAGTACCAGAGAGAGGGAGTGAAGTGAATTTTTTGTGATAATACGAGAGGGAGGGACTAGGGTGAAAATTTTGGTGGTAGTATCAGAGTAAAGGATTGGGATGAATATTATGATGTTAGCGGTGCTAGTACCAAAGTGAGGGACCAAGGTGAAGCTTTTGGTGCTAGTACTAAAGTGAGGGATGGTGGTGAAGGATTTAGTGTTGGTACCAAAGTAGGGGACCCTAACTGAAGATTTTGGTACTAGTACCATAATGAGGGGCCAAGTTAAAGCTTTTGTGGCTAATACTAGAGTGTGGGATTAATGAGAAACTTTTGGTTCTAGCATGTACCAAAGTAAGGGATTGCAATGAAGCTTTTGGTGTTAGTAAAAGAGCAAGATTCTAGGGAGAAGCTTTTGGTGCTAGACCTAAAGTGAAGGACTAAATGTACTAGGGTGAAGGTTTTGGTGCTAATATTAGAGTAAATGACCAAAGGGACAATGACAAAGCTTTTGGTGTTAGTATTGAAGTGAGGGATCAAGGTGAGGCTTTTGTCACTCGCATTGGAGTGCAAGAGTGCAAGATTGAGGTGAAAAGTTTGGTGCTAGTGTAAGAGTAAGGGACTAGGTTGAAGCTTAGTATCAAAGTGAGGGACTAGGTTGAAGCTTAGTCTCGAAGTGAGGGACTGGGTTGAAGTTTAGTATCGAAGTGAGGGACTAGGTTGAAGCTTAGTATTGAAGTGAGGGACTAGGGTGAATTTTGGTGCTGGTACTAGACTGATGAGGTAAAGCGATGCTTGGTGCTACTATCAAAGTGAGGAAGTGAATATTTTGGTGTGAGTAATGCCTTAGAAACTACCTTTGTCTCACAACTATCTAGGGTGAAGCTTTTGGTTCTAGTATCAGAGTGAGGGACTAGGTTGACTATCAGTATTAGAGTGATAGACTGGAGCGAAGATTTTAGTGCCAATATTATAGTGAGGCATTGAGGTGAATATTTTGGTGATAAAACTAAAGTGAGGAATCGACGTGAAGCTTTTGGTTCTAGTACCAAAGTGAGGGATTGAGGTGAAGCTTTCGAGGCTAGCACTAGAGTGAATCTTTTGGTGAGAGTAGTGCTAGGACTAAAGTGAGGGACCAAGATGGATCTTTCGATCCTAGTACCAAATCGAGGGATAGTTTTTGGTGATGCTCTTGGTTCTAGTACCAAAGTGAGGGACCAAAGTGAAGCTTTTGTTGCTAGTACTAGATTGAGGCCCCAAAGCCCAAGCTTGTAGGGATAGTACAAGAGTGAGGAACCAAGAAGAAGCTTTTCCTGCTAGTACATACCAAAGTGAGGGACCAAGGTGAATTTTTTGGTGTTAATACCATAATGAGGGACAAAGGTGAAGCTTATGATGCTAACAATAGAGTAAGGAAGTGAGGGACCAAGGGGAATCTTTTGGTGCTAATATTAGAGTGAGGGAATTAGGTGAAACTTGTGGTGTAGTACTAGAGTGAGGGACTAGGGAGAAGTTTTTAGTGATAGAACTAAAGTGAAAAATATGAGGGAAAGAAGTGAAGGTCTTGGTTCTAGTATCAAAGTGAGTGATTAAGGTGAAGAATTTGGTTCTAGTGCTAGAGTGAGGGAGTGATGGACCAAGTGAAACTTTTTGTGCTAGTATTAGAGTGAGGGAGCAAGGTGAAGCTTAACATTGAAGTGAGGGACTAGAATGAAGATTAATATTAGGGTGAGGCACTGAAGTGAAGCAGTTGGTGATAGCACAAGAGGTGAGGAGGTGACACAACTTTTGGTGCTAGTACCAAAGTGAGGAGGTGACGCAACTTTTGGTGCTAGTACCAAAGTGAGGAGGGGAAGCTTTGGGTACAATGAACAAGCACACATACCTTACAATTTCCAGGGTGAAGTGTTTGGTGCTAGTATCGAAATGAGAGATTGGGTTGAAGGTTAGTGTTAGAGTGAGGGATTGGGGTGAAGCTTTTGGTGCTAGTATATAAGTGAGGATGTGAAACAATTTTTGGTGATAGTACTAAAGTGAGAAGGTGAAACAACTTTTGATGTAATTAGTAATAGACATAGGAAGTGAAACAACTTTTTCTGCTAATATTAGAGTGAGGAGATGGAGTTTTTGGTGTAAGTAATGTCTTATAGACCACTTTTATCTCATGATTGTTATGCATGATAAATGAATCCCCAACATAAAAATAGGAATATGATACACATAATTAAAATGGATGAAATCTAAATATAAAAATATGGATAATATGTCATATAGCTAAAATGAATGGAATTCTTATATAAAAATGAAATTATGCCATTATAATAAGATAAAATTATAGGTATCACATATATGCAAACCACAAGTCAAAGATAACTTTGAAAAAATGACACTAAAATTGATGACAATATTGATATTCAAGTGAGAGAAAGTCCTATCACATCAATTTAATAAAATTACTCTTCAAATCCAACTTTTAAATTAACAAAACTTGTAATACAAATATACTTATAAATAATTAAAAAAAAAACAACCCAACATATATTATAATATTATACACATGAGCATGTTATGTTTGGTTTATAACCCAAAGGGGGTGGCATCTTTTTAAGTGTCATTCTTTCTCCAAAGGGGGTGGCATCTTTTTAAGTGTCATTCTTTCTCCAAAGGGGGTGGCATCTTAAGTGTCATTCTTTCTCCCTAAAATATACCTAGAGACTTAAATTGCAAAATGAGTTAACGCAAGTCCACTAAAATAAGTAAGTATATTTTTTCCAATGATTATGTAGTTTTCTCATGATTATGAATTTTTAAATATGCATATTTATAATTGTATTAAATCAGAAAAAAACGCAACCATTTTTGGATGGTTTTGGTGTCATGGTTGGTTCGCTTATGTCAATCCAAGTCCACCACCAAAATGCATTTATCATGATTAGTAAATTACCCATCATGATTATGACACCAAAAAAAATTAATACCTTTATAAAAATATGTCAATTTATAAGCACAATAAATATGACACATAAGGCAATAGTTAATCATTTTGACACCATCAATCTTTCAATAAAAAGAAAACGAAACAAGGCCAAATCATTTGAGCACTCGAGGTGGGCCCATTGGGCCACCGTGTGCCGTAAGTCAATGCTCAACCAAAGCCCTATTGTTGCAATAATCACTCTTTTGTAAAGGCACTTATCATTATGTATTTACTTATACTTTTAAAATTCCAAGTGGGTTGTAAAGGCACTTATCCTTATGTATTTACTTATACTTTTAAAATTCCAAGAGGGTTGTAAATGCACTTATCATTATGTATGGAGATGGGGGTGTTAATGTTTATGTATAGATTACATGGCCCAACTATGTTACTTCACTAATTGGTGAACAGTTTTGTGCATGACACCTAGAAGCCATACATCATTTTGTACCTTTTCAACATGCACTATCTCTAAGGACAAGGTGATAATGACATCACTAAATCTCAAGTGTAATATGGTAACCTTTTATTAAATTAAATATTTGTGTACAAATTATTTTAATGACATCACTCAATCTCAAGTGTAATATGGTATCCTTCTATTAAATTAGATCTTGGTTTACAAGATATTTTTTAAACTTAAATTAAAGATCTTGGTTTACAAATTATTTTTTAAACTTAAATTAAATTAAATTAAATGTTGTTAGGATAAAATATTTGTCTTCAAGGTTGAACAACTAGAAAACTTTGCTTTCATAAGTGTTGGGACTAATTTCAAGAGTGGGTTTAATTGTTAAAAGTATATGTTTCTTCTTAGGAGGTCACGAGTTCAAATCTAGAGGGGCTAGTGTATGTACACCTTTGTAGACTTAAGAAGTCAAATCATTGTATAGAGAGGGTCCTTTGTCCCACAAACAAGGGGTCACATACATCAATTTGGTGTGACTAGATCATGACATTAAAATTAAATTATTATTATTATTATTATTTAATTTGTAGCTTTGCATTAGAAGGAAAAAAAGGTGTTGACACTATGCAGGGTATTGAGTATTTTAGCACAGTTGTGAGTAAAATTTCTCTATTAGTAGGTTGTTACACTAACATTAAAGAAATGAAAGGATGTGGGACAAGCAAATGAATAAATACATCAATCTATAAACATAATGTGTAATGTCCCCTCCTCTTTGACATGAGCACATGAGGACTTAGTAGTCTAGCTACCCCTCTAGACTATAGTCCAAGGTGAAAAAAGGGAAATTTGAGGTGTGGAAATGTCACTAGGAGAACTAATGTTATATTATTAAAGCGACATGAGTTAAAAGGGAAAAAAGGGTTATGTAACTTAAAAATAACCTTAGCAAATGAAAAAGTAACTCAACAACAAATTAGATCGTGGAGGTATAAAAGGAAGAGGAGGGCGCCTCACTCCTCATTCTGGAATATTATTCTCTTGGGTTATTGAGCTATGTAGCTTACGTTTTGAGGGTTTTGAGTGAATAAACCCTAGATACCAACAAGGAGGTGAAAGATTCCTCTGTCCCTAGTCTAAGCTTGGCCAAGGAGGTGAAAGATTCCTCCCTAACCATTCTACTCAGACACAGGTTATCATGATTCAGTTATTTGTTGGATAGGGTGTAGATCTAAGGGTTTTTCCAGCAGAAGGGGCACACCACTAGAAGAAGAAAGGTTTGATTTGCTTCAAGGAGACTAGATCTGCATCCATACTTTATCAGGAGTTCATTGCTAGTGCCCTAACTCCTTTTTGCAACATTTACATGAGGGATTCTCCTACTTATTGATATATTGTGACTTGGGGGGCGAATTTTTGAAGAGGGGCACAACTGTCATTGAGGAGGATTAAGGTTTGAAGGGAAGACTTAAGGGTTTGGACCCCAACTTGCTCCATATGCTCTATACAACTCTTGATCTACAACTTGACAGTGATATCAAGTTATTTGGTAGCCATCTTCAAGGGGGGTGAATTATTGAGCCTTTCCATCCAGTCAGGGGACACACCAACACCAGATCCAACCAGTAAGGGCCACATCAACATTAGATCTGAGGGTTTCATATTATAAAGGAAAAAAAATGATCTTGTCCTAAGCATCATTCAGTTGTGGGAGCCTCGGAGGCTATATATATCTTTATATTACCAAATCTGCAGATCTATGTATGAAGATCATTTATATTACTAAATAAAGGTCAAATATGAAGTTTTGTTGCAATATTTGTGTCTTTCTTTCATTATGTTGTGTTTTATGTTTGTTGTAATGTCTTCCCTGCAATAAGAACTCTGCAAAACACACCAACACTTCTTTTTGTAACAAAAACATGAAAAACAAAAACCCAAACAACAAACATCAAACCCTAGTTCCTAGCAGAAATTGGTTGGGAACATTATAATGGTATCAGAGAGAATCCCCTTTGCCAAACTATGACTAAGTATGAATTCCCAAAAGAAGAGGTCGCGGGGGACAACCAATTATAGGTGATTTAGTTGCAGAGAATCAAGAGGCAAGTATGGGTGAGAATCAAGAGTCAAAGGAGAATTTATTGGTAGAGAAGGTATTTGACACATTGCAGAATAAACAGGGAGCATTGCAACACCATTTGGGGCAAATGCAAGAGCATTTGTCCAAGGGTCAAGCAAAGTTGAAATTGTCCCCTATGAACTTTCAAAGGGGGAAAGACATAATGATAGCTTTATTGGAAGAGAGGGGTAGGAAAAGGGGCCAAGACATGATGATAGCTCTACTGGAAGAACATGGTAGGAAACAACGAATTGTCTCACAATACTTGATGGAACATAAACATGACCAAGATCCACCCTCGTTCAGAGGAAATAATGAAGCTAGTGGTTCCCAAGGGGGAAATGGGCCTCAAGAGGATTCAATACACCGGGTTCTTACAGGGAGCACACCTTCCCATTCTCATGTGGCTAGTAGATCCACTCCTAGACCTTATCTACCTACATTCAGAAATACTCAGCCAAGGGGCTATAATCCCTTGAATCAGGAGGCCATGGAGGATGAGTGGGAGACTATGGACAAATACTATAAACATATGAGTGTTGGGTTTAGGAGACATATCTCTTTGGGAGAGTATTTTCATATTAGAATCAAGAAAAAGTCAAAGGAATATCACATGGGGGACAATGACTTGGGGCGCAAAGAAAGCAGAATGGAGTTGCCTACTTTTGATGGGTCTAGTCAGATTTGAGCCATGACTTGGGTGAAAAAATTAGATGCATATTTACAGTTGAACACCATGGAGGAGGGAAATTCCATAAAATTCGCACAATACACTTGATGGGAAAAGCTCATGATTGGTGGTTTCATGGAATGGCCACCTTAGGGAATGAGCATATCACCTCTTATTTGGACTTCACTCAGAGGCTCATAGACATGTTTGACAGGGAGGATCCTGAGCTTCACTTTAGGGAGCTCACATAGATTAAACAAACAGGGTCACTGGAGAATTTCATTGAGGACTTTCAGAGGATAGCAGTGAAGGTGCCAGATATATCTAAATCCAGGTTGATGATGATTTACACAGAGGCATTGACTAAGCCTTTGCATGGGTGGGTCAAGGATTTCAAGCTTGCTGCCCTACATGATGTTATTGAGTACACCAAGGATTTGACTGGAGAAGCCATTAGGATAAAAGTTACACCCAAGGCCCTAATCCTTCCTAGAGGACGAGATACAAGACCAATGGACAAGGGAAAGGGACCATTAGATGATGCTACCAGGAGGGAATTGAGAAGAAAAAAATTGGGTTATACATGTAGGGAATCATGGAATCCAAGTCATAAATGTTGGAGCAAGGGGAAGATTCATTATATTGAGATAGTGTCAGATAGTGGAGATGAATCTAAAGAAGAGGAAAGTGGAGCTCTTCATAATATACTCATGAGTCATAAGAAAATAGAACAAGCTATGCAGGTACATGATAATGAAGTACCCATACCACATGAGGAAGGCCTCGGGTCACTATAGCTTCTATGAGTGGGGTACCCAAATTCAACACTTTTTGAATGAAAGGTGTGGTGCAGGGGAAAAGAGCTACAATATTGATTGATGTAGGGGCTTCACATAATTTCATCGATGTGGCTATGGTAGAAAGGAGGCACATTCCCACGACAACATTTGAGGGTTTTCTAGTTGAGGTAGAAGGTGGATGCACTATGGCATGTGGCAGATATATTCCCCAAATGAGCTTGTCATTGGGTAGGTACACCTTGGTATAAGAATTCTATGTGGTGGAAATTCCAAATACAAATATTATATTAGGGGTCCAATGGTTGATCACCTTGGGGCCTATTACCACCAACTATAATACCATGGAAATCTCCTTCAACAATGAGGAGGGAAAAAAGATCACACTCTAGAGAATGACATGGGACTCACCTAGAGTAGTGAATGCCAAAAATATGAATGCCATATTCAGGCATGAAGAGGTGGCCTACGTAGCTGGATGTTTTATTATGGAGACAAGAAATGGAGATCCCAAAAAATATCCTCCCGACATGAAAAGAATCCTTCATAAGCACAAAACAATGTTTGAACCGATCCCTCCAGGTCAATCGCCAGATAAATGATTTGAACACATAATTGATTTGGAGGAAGGTGTTGAACCAGTAATAACCACACCTTGCAGGCATCCTAACAAGCATATAGATGATATAGAAAGTGCAATCAAGGAGTTTCTATCCATGGGACATATTAGACCAAGCTCAAGCCCATTTGCATCATCAATGGTATTGGTGAAAAAGAAGGATGGGACTATGCACATGTGCATAGTTTACCAAGCCCTAAACAAAAGAATCATCAAGAACAGGTACCCCATCCATAGGATTGATGAATTGTTGGATGAACTACATGGTGCAGTCTACTTCACAAAGATAGATTTACGCTCTAGTTATCATCAGATCAAGATGAGAGAGCAAGATATACATAAAACTTCCTTTAGATGTCACTTTGGGCATTATGAGTTTCTTGTGATTCCCTTCGGCCTCACCAATGCTTTGGCTACCTTTCAGTCTTGTATGAACCATGTGTTCAACAAGAAACTGAGAAAATAATTGCTTGTCTTCTTTGATGATTTTTTTATCTATAATAAGACATGGGAGGACCATCTAAGACATGTGGATGAACTCTTGAGCAGAATGGATAAGTAGTCCTTATATGCAAAAGAATCTAAGTGTGAGATTGGTATGACCGAGGTTCTCTACTTGGGACACATTGTTGGGGAAAAGGGGGTACATGTTCATCAAGAGAAAATACAAGCTATCATTGATTGGCCTACTCCTAAGAAAATTACATAACTAAAAGGCTTCCTTGGTATTTGCAGCTACTACAGGAAATTTGTCAAAGGCTTCTCCCAAATTTGTGCACCACTAACAAATCTAACCAAAAAAGGGGCATTTTCTTGGAATTATGAAGCACATGTTACATTTGAGAGGATGAAGAAAGTGATGAGTAACTTCCCTATACTATCCCTACCTGATTTCTCTCAACCTTTCATACTAGAGTGTGATGCATCTGGGGAAGGAGTTGGGGTTGTCCTTATGCAAAATAGGCATCCTATTTCCTATGAGAGCCGCAAATTGAGGGGTCCTGAGATGATATATACCATCTATGATAAATAAATGTTGGCCATAATGCACACATTGTCTAAATTCAGGAAGTCTTTAGTTGGAGAAAAATTTGTGGTGAGCACTGACCACAATAGCATCAAATAATTTTTGGTCTAGAAAGACCTTAATGAGAGGCAACAAAAATGGGTAAGCAAGATCCCAGCTTACAAATTTGATATATAATATGTCAAGGGTAATAATAATGTAGTATCAGATGCCTTATCAAGAATACCCTCAACATATTCCATGACAGAAATATCAATTGACTGGAAGTCCCCACTACTAGTGGAGTATTCTAAAAGAAAAATTGCATGTGAGTTGATGGATGGACAACTACAAGATGACAGGTACATGGCCATGAATGACATCATTTATTACAAATGGAGGATCTATCTAGTTCCATAATCCTCATTCAAAATAAAGGTGCTTCAAGCATTCCATGACTCACAAGTGGCAGGACACCAAGAATTTCTTAATACTTACAAGAAGATAAGAGAAAGGTTATCTTGGAAAGGACTCAAGTGAGACATCATGTGCCACATTAGGGAATGTACTACTTGCCAACAAAATAAATATGAACATTTTCATCCAGCAGGGCTCTTGCAACCACTTTCTATACTGGAGAGAAAATGGGAAAGCATATCAATGGATTTCATCATAGGTCTTCCTCGGGCGTAAGATAAGGATTGTATATTCGTAGTAGTTGTTGGGCTCTAAAGATGTCCTAAAAACAACCTCTATGCATCAACCGAAGGTAGGCATTGGCACAAACATTTTACTTTTTGCCTACGTAGGTTCTTACCTTCCGTTTTCAATACCTCATCCTCCAGAGATGCAACACCTGCAAAGGGGACAACAATCGTAACAAATGGAATGAAAGTTGTTCCGTTCAAATGAACGAGACTACATGTAAAGGGAACAACAATCGTAACAAGGGAACGACAATCGTTATGTTGGACCGAACTAATGTTGTATGAATTGCATTGTAGTACTTGCCCAACTATCTAATTTGTCAGTCTGAGGCTCGTAAAATTATGAAGCACATGAAAAGTATATGCAGGATTGAAGCAGAACTAAACTAATCTAATGTCGAAGCTACAACTGGAATTAAATCATTAATCTAATGTAGGAAGCTGAAACACATGACTTGGAATTGAATTGCTACAACACATGACTGAAATGAAATTGCGTAAATGAAATTAACTTGAAATGGAAAATTGAGTCAAAGGATAAACAACATGTGAAGAGCAACAAGACGACACATGTGAGCTCACACTAACAATAAAGCAATCTCAAATTACAAGAATCAAATGGAAAATCATGAAACAATAATGAAAGCATGAATCAAACTAAGAATCCCTTTCTCCAAAATTAAACTTATCTTTCAAATATGGCTACTCCCTCATGAAGAGAGAGAACTCTCTTTTATACATGAGAGCCTTGAAGATAACATAACCATCTCATAATTACAAATCCACTATTCTCTCAACTACTTCCCCATTATTACAAAATATGATCCCTTCAAATCCTCACACATATCTCTCATATATCTTGGATAAGAAATGTCAACCAAATCTCCATGATCTTCTCCTTGGAATAGGCTTTGAATAATTATCTCCTTGGAATGGTGGAGGAGATATTCGAGAAGTCCTTTTGAATTAATCCTTCACATATTCCTACACATTACAAAGCTCACACATTTTTGAGATATATATGAAAACATGTCGATTTTCTAATATTTAATCACAAATTCCATTTTAATACTAAAATGAATAAAGTGGAGAATAATAAGGTGAAACCCAAATATATTTATGAAAATGATATCATGAAAGGTTAATGGGGCGATGAAATGTGAAGAATGATGAAGGGAAACGTGGATGAAAATACGACATTTATGAGTCCCAACATACCCCTCAACTGAACTTGTTGCATGTCCACATGCAACTGTGCATGGATCTTCTTAAGAAATTTTGGCATCTGAATTTCAGCTTTGAGTGATGATAATGAATGTTTCCAGGATGGGATTTACATGAGTAGCAACTGACATTTTCTTATGGTTGGTTATTGTGTGACAACCATGAATATAAAGAATGTTGGTTCTTGTGTTAACAACATTCATTTCGTTATTTGTTCTCTTGCTGTTATGATAATAATTTACCCATATTCTTACTGGAAAATATAAGCTATCAATGTGCATAAGGAAACATCACTGAGTATAAGAAATCCCTTTTTCATATTTGTGAATCATTCCAATATGTATATCAATGCTTATGAAGCAAAGTGCAACGAAGTATCGTTGGAAAAGAAATGTTGGTAAATGGTAAATGAGACGAAAAATGGAATGATGGTAGTGGAAAAATGGGGTGATGATAGTGAATGAAGTCCCCTACCCCCCAACTGATTTGGTTGCATGTTCGCATGCAACTTGGCATGGTTCATAGAAGTGAAAAGGAAATGGAGCTTGGTGAGGGAATTTTCCAAATTATTCATTGCTAGCAGTTGAGGAATTACATGATTAAAGTTTAGAAAATAACATACCTCCACTTACCCAAAATGTTGATGAACTATGCAATAGGAATATGGTTGAAGCAGCTGCTGGAGCATGGAAGATGTCATTGTTGCAGGATCATGTGAAAGGTGACTGTTGCTGTAGCTACAACTGTTGTAATTGCTAAATCAAAGAATGTGAGGTGGAGGAATCTAAGCTATTGTTGATGAATCATGGAAAAGAGGAAGTATGAAAGTGGAACTATGGTACTCTCATATAGCTAAAAAATGTTGGACAACTGAGAGGGGGGGGGGGGTGAATCAGTTGTTACCGTGGTTAAACAATTATGCTTCTTTTAAACTCTTTGCAGAAACACTGAATGATGATCACATTAATGCAGGGAAATAAACAATGGCACATTCAGCACCAGTCACACATATATGAGAAACACAGAGACTGATATTTCCCGAGGAAACCCATATAGGGTAAAAACCTCTTTTTCTTTATATGATAAGTAATAGTTACATTCTTTACATTATCATACATATGAGCACCAACTCATAATGAGGCTACAACCTCTATTTTGCAAGCTTCTACTTGCTGAGAGCACCAACTCTCTGTTTTC
>ML797768.1:18932-52901 GCA_009831015.1 Picea engelmannii
TAGAAGGAAGCACCAACTCCCTGGTTTCTCTAGCACCAACTAGAAGGAAGCACCAACTCCCTGGTTTCTCTAGCACCAACTCCCTGAGTGTTTCCAACACCAACTGGATGGAAGCACCAACTTCCAATCATACAGGCACCAACCTGTATAACAGAGAACACGAGTTCTCCCTTACACCACCCTGCCACCCTGGTTTCTCTGGCTGCAACCAGATGGAAGCTACAACTCCCTGTGTTCAAGCACCCACTTGAAACTCTGAGGACAACAATCCTCCCTAGCACCTCCCAACCTCCCTGAAATATAAATCTTTGCTACTAAAACTTATTACATTGATATGATGTTCAACAATGGCTTACCAGACTCATCACTGTTCTGCTGCATTTCGTTGCTCTGTCTGCCTCATTGCCTTTCTGCACACATGACTTGCGCTGTCTGTTCTTCTTCTTTTTATGCTCTGTGCGCCATGTCAATTCACTACACAGTTCCTCTTCTGTGCATTTCTACTTCTGCGCTCTGCCTCCTTGCTCACACTTCAATCCTTCTACACAGCGACCACAACAACTCCAACAACAACAACCAACCCTTCTCTTCTCTGTACCGTGTATATATAGCTTCTGTGCATCTTGTGCATGCAATATTCGCCATTCCTCTGCATGCTCATACCGCACCAATCTCCTCCACCTCTCGAGTGCTCTGCGTGATCATCATCGTAACTCTTCAGCTTCTCTGGCCGTTTTCCCACACGTTCAACATCATTGGATGTTATGTTGAGATTCCTCAGCCTCTCTGGCAGTTGAGACTCTTCGTCTTCTCTGTGACAGTCGAGCTCACCTTCTCTGTTTCAGTTACAGGCTTCCACGCTCATCCATCTATCAATCCCTTCTAAGAATAGTCTTCCTTCATTTGGACGAAGCTTGGAGACTCTTCATCTCCTCTGGCGATCACACAGGGGTCTCTTCAAATTCTCTAGCAGACGCCATCAATGGTTTCTGCCAGTTTCACTGTGTCATGCATCAGTAGCCCTCTGATCTCCTTCAGTTTCATTCATATCCATAACAGCTAACCACACACAGTCTGTCTTATTTTCTTTTATGCACACCTCCACGGCGGTTCCACTTCACATTTCCTTAGGCAAAAGAAAGACAACTGTCCCAACAACTGAAACACCAACTGATTCACAATCATGAATCCGTTTCACTAACATATTCGTAACTGAGAGGTTAACTGTGAGAAAGAACAATAACCTTCCGATCATATTCCAATTTATCTGCGCCGTTGGATGAACTTTATTGACATCGGGTTTCGGCATTTCGACAATCCTGTGTTGAGTGTCTCCACACTTCATTTTGTGATCTCCGATGTTCCGATACAGAACTTTTTTGCACTAGCTCCTTCCCCAATATGACCATGGCCAAGACCAAGCACTTATGCTTGAAGTGCTTTTCGGGAATTCGCGTTTCATGAATCTGGAGATGAGGCATCTCGACTTTCCAAGTTGCGATCTCCGAAACCCTGAAATGGAGCTTATCTGGACTGACTCCTTCCCTTCTCGTGACCAAGGGATGTGACCACAACCTTATGCATAAGGGGCTTTCGCGATTTATCATTTCGTGAGTCTGGAGATGAGACATCTCGACTCTCCAAGTCGCGATCCCCGATACCCCGAAATGGCGTGGGATCAACGGTCATGATCAGAGCTTGATTCAACGGCTGCGATTGAATCGCAATTTCGCATATCACGAAATCGTCATTCTTTTTGCTTTGTTTACTTGCCACTCCATGTTTCGATCCCCGAAACTCCGACACGGACTGGAATCAACGGTCCAGATCAAATCTTGATCTGACGACCCAGATTACATCGCAATTTCGCATATCGCGAAATCGAGATTCCTGTGGTGAATGTTCTTTGACAACTTCAACACTCGATCCTCGAAACTCCGACATGGACTCGAATCAATGGTCCATATTTGATCTTGATTCAACGGATGGGATTTAAGTCACGATTTTGCATATCGCGAAATCGAGATTCCTATTGCATTGTTTCTTTGACATCTCCAAGACGCGATCCTCGAAACTCCGACATGGTGTAAGTCTGCTGACGTCACATGTGTTAAATAACTGCCACATGTCACCCTGATTCGTGACTTACATGTGCTTGGCATGTTGAATCGGTTTGACACTTGTCATTACCTGGTTGTGCCACGTGTTCCTAGCTGACGTGGTTTGCTGACGTGAGTCGGATCGACGGTCCAGATCTTATCTTGATCAGACGGCTGCGATTATATCGCATATCGCGATTTCGGGATTCCTGTGGTTTTTATTCTTTGTCATCTCCAACTCTCGATCCCTGAAACTCCGACAGGGAGTCAGATCAATGGTCCACATAACCCCCTGAGATGGACGGTCCTCCCGCTTTCGGGATTTTGTGAGCCCTCTACTCCTTTCACTTTTAAAGATCGTGCAGGTTTTCCTCGATCCAACGGTGGTCGGACCCTGCGCTCAGATCTAACGCCTGAGATCTATCCTCCAGATCTACGCGCTCCTTTTGTCTTCATTCAGATCTAACGGCCATTGGGAATTCAAGATGAGATCCAACATACTTTTTCCTTGTTTTGCCTTCGCTGCATACTCTGATCTTGCCATCAATGACAAGCTTACTTTGCCTGATAACCTGCCAACAATCCTCTGCACTATCTCTTCTGAACTTATCAGGCTTGCTCTGCAGTGTCTTCCTAAAATACTTTTGGTGCCCATCTGTTACATTCTTCCTGTACTCATGCCATCTTCATTGTTTTACTTGCCATCAATGACAAGCATATGCTACATGTTAAACATTTCCAACAAAAAATACTGTTGCAACTGCTGATGGAGTCACGAAAAAGTATATATTCTTCACCGGCTGCTAAACCCAATGGTACAATTCTAGTCATGTGAATGAATGTGTCTATGTTGAGCATGAAAAGAAGTCATTGGATTACTGACCATTGATGAATGACGTTAACCAATGCGAGGCAAACTCACCATTGATGTCAATGAGTGCCAAGGTACCCGAGTACATCTTGTGAAGTGCGAATAGATTTTTTGATGTCGAGTCACTTGCAAGATCTAACGATCAAGGGACAATGATGCATTTCCATGATTGTCAGGGAGAGAACTTGCCATTGAGGCACGCGAGCCTCCAGGTACTCAAAAGGAACTCTAGTCTATATCCCAGATAAGGTGCTGAGGTCGATGGGGTAAGACTTGTTGAAAGGTGGGCCTTAAGGAATCCCACATCAGTCAACGCGAGCTTTGATAAAAAGATTGGTAGGACTATATGAAATATCTCAGTAGCAACAATGTTTATGGAAAGGCAATGTAGTCATGGAAAGGGAGCTGGATAGTTTTATAGACAAGGCAAAATGAACTGAAAAAGATAAAGAGATGTATGCGACTCAGAAAGATAGGGATGTGGGAAGTCATGAAGGAAAATTAAATGCAAGATGGGCTTCAACATAGGGACGACCCATCTTCTTTGAAGGAGAAATGGGAAGAAATAATTCATGATGCAAAATGGTTTTATGAATGGCCGATGTGTAACAACAAACGTCATGATGTTTATGATGAGTAACAAATCCTTCAAGCAGTCAACAAAGCATGTTTTTCATGAAAATATTGGTGATTTCTGAAATCACTTCAGGATGAAACGCGAGTGTGTCCAACACCTAATAAAACTTAGTACAAATTCCTGCATGAAAACTTGTGAGAAGTTCGAAAAACATAGCATACAGAAAGAAGTACCAATGCGACAAATGAAAGAAATAAAATGCTTTTTTATACCTGTTGTCGTGGCGCGCTTGTTTCATCGTTGATCACGGCGTAAAGTGACTCAAGAAGCCAAGTTAGCATAAAAAACACTACTCCGATATATCTTTCAAGAATTAATGAAATGCCCATTTGCAATTTTATTTATTTTTGTTGTTTTGATTTTTAAGTTTTAATTTTAATTTTTTGTGGTTTTCTTATTATTATATATAATAAAACAAAACAAAACAAAACAAATAAAATCATTTTTATTATTATAATTTTTTTATAATAAAACAAAACAATTAAAAGAAAATTCCATAAAAAAACTTTGAAAAGTGAGCTATGCAGGGGACATGAAGATTATGAATGTTGCAACTTCCGTCATCGAAAGAGAGGACCACACAATTGGCAATATCATTCGCATGAAATTGCACATGGATCCAAATGTTCTCTTTGTTGGATACAAATTGCCACATCCGTTGCAGTACAAGATTCTTCTCAGGATCCCAACTACGAGTCAGTCTTCTCGAATGCAGGCTTATAATCGATGATCTTGATAAAGAGCTCGATAGTTGGTGCATCTTCAATCAGGAATATTTCTACCTGTAGAAACAAAACTGTGTTATCTCCTTCATATGTGCACGCATGAACATATACAACAAATAGCTCTGGAAGCCCACTATTGCACATGTACCCATGTCCACCACGAAGCTTACGACAATCTTCAATGCCATCTACAGTCACTCATGCTGTCAATGACTTTAACCCATCAGTGCATGCAAGATAGTATCCATGAAAACATGATATCATAAAAGGTAATTCATGTGAGAATTAAGGAAACCATCGGGTGATATTGGAGGCAGAGGGTGTCTAAATGTAGCACAACCCAATAGACTATAAGACCCATCCTTGTTGTAGGTTGTCACAATAGCATACGCCCACCAGAAACCCAAATCTCGTCAATCCAATCTGTTGGTGATCTTGTAGACTTCAGAATGATCCCAATTGATGTGAGTGACTTGAAAACATGACCTTTCTCATCATCTTCATGGTCTGAAGTTGACTTATCATAGTCCATGTCTATATTAAGTGCAAGATGATCACTAGAAGCCTTACTTAGATAGGCGAATGTTAGGATCAGATCCACAACAAATGTATCCCAATCAACCGAGCATTGATAAAACTTAGGATCCGTGTGCCCTCGTGGTAAAATCGTAACCCTATTTCTGATCGAAATCCCTGATTTTAGATATAATGTGGAAGTTGACAGTCTGGAAATAATATCGCCAATCATCACTAAATATGGAAGAAGATTGCTGCAAATCAAAGTGATACACAATCAAACGATAAATGGGATTTATTTTTTCAACCTTCGGCAGAAATATCTCTTTGTTCAGTTGAACGTACAAGTCGATCCCATATTGAAGATACAAGGAGATAAATATTAATCTAAAAATGGACCTGCTTACCTCGTCGCTCCCTCTCAACATGCACTTACCTACCCATTCCTTTAGCCAGTTATTCCAACAAATCCTATTGAAGCATGTGCCTTTATCCCGTCCAGATACACCATTCTATCTCCCAAGCAACCTCAATGCGTACCAATCACTAGACATGAACATTCCATTTCGACCAAGCCATTCCAAAAACCATCACACCCGACCCGACCCGACCGCTGGGCATCATAGATGTCATTTCGTTCCATCATGGATTCTTTCGTTGAGATCGGACCGTAGAGATCAGAGCTTGGTCATTGTTTCAAAGATAGGTTGATCTGGGACAAGGAGATCTACAACTTTATAGCGTACCACCAGACAGAGATAATAAAGAGATAATTTGTCTCGTCTTCTCTTCTTCTCTAATAGGACAGACAAAGCAGCCATGCCTCCAACAAACCGATACATAAGTTTGTGGTCTCTTGTCGAAACCTTTCTTTGCAAGCATATAACTCCTTGAAATATTCCTACAAAGGCCAACATGAATGATGTAGAGCGCATAACCCCATGAATAACATTCCAACATGTCTGTATGGGAGAGTCCATAAACTTTTGAAGATGAAGGACAACATATTGCACAATCATCAATGAGAAATATAATGGAAAATACATTACATTTCTATTATGTGCTAAACATGAGGTCGAATCCAGATGTACGATGAAACATGGAATAATTGAAGCATATGGATCCAATTTAAGAGATTGGGAACCATTCCTTCTTGACAGATAAGCAGAGAGAGAAACCAGATCAATTGGACCACCTCTACAACTCTCTCTAACTGCTTTATAAACAGGCTTTGCAACTGGGCTGGTTTTTGCCATAAACCAGTTCAAAAGTTGAAAACAAGAAGAGTGTGGTCGTTTCAGCTTGGAGTTTCAGCATGGAAAAACACAACTCTTATCTTGCAATTGCAGAACTTCTTATTCATTCATATTATTATTATTATTGTTTTTTTTGTTATTATTTAATGTACTTACTGTTTTATTGTTTTGATTTGTAGACAGAAGGATGCACAAATTTATGTATTTATTTTTTTCTATTATGTTTTAAAATAAATAAAAATTGATTTTGCAAAAAAAATTGTGAGCAAATGGAAACAAATTGTAGATGAAAAATTGATTAGGAATTTTTTTCATTGTCAATCAATTAATCTTCCTGAAATCAATCGATCATCCTACTTTCTGATCCTTGCGATCGCAAGAAGCCTGGAGGAGAGCATACTTATTCTAAGTGAAAGCAAAAACTGAAAATAAAAACATTTTTTCTTTATTCGTTTACCCTACCTACTCTACACTAATTAAAAATTAGAGATTAGTTATGTGTAGTCAAATAGCCAATGTAACCAAGAACGCAATAGTAATAAGAATATTTTATCTTTCAATTTCAGAAACGACAATCGGAAATATGTATGAACGTGCGAAATTAGCTGTTGAAATTGTAATTTAAAAAAATAAAAAGAAAAACTAAATGGATCTAACCTGGTACTCGCTTGAAACCATCGTTCGATCAAGCTTTTGTAGGCACAATTTGTCTTTCTCAGATCATGCTGCAGCTCCTCGTTGTCCTCCTCAACCTCCTGCTCGCCTAATTTTTGTTCATTAAATATGCAGGATTCTTCTTATGTTGATTCTTTGTTCGCCTCTGGAGGAGTAATTAAGCTTTCGGCTGTTGTCAAGATCTCCTCTTCTAGAGAAGAGGAGATCCTGACTTTTGCTAGGATCTGAGTGAGTTGTTCCAAGCTTAAATGCATTATTAAACCATTTTGTTAAAGAGATTCTTACAACACCCAAAACTGAAATCTAAATAAAAAACTTAAATAAAAGCACTCTTACTGAAACATAAAACAAATACTCTTCACAGTTGCAGAAATCAAACGCTCTTGGTAATTGGCAGGGAGAACATGAGGAGTCTCCACTTAAGTAGCTACTATGAATCCTTACCAACACATGTAGATCACATTTGCATAAATTAAACACTCTTGCATAAATTGAAACATTCTTTGCAAAAATTGAAATTTCTCTTGCGGAAATTGAAACACTCTTTGCAGAATTTTAAATTCACACTTACATAGTTGGCAGGGAGAACATGAGGAGTCTCCAATCAAGTAGCTGCTATGACCCCTTACCAAGACATCTAGATCACACTTGCATGAATTGAAATGAAAAAGAAACTAATACCTCAATCCATCATGCTTCCCCGACAATGGCGCCAAAATGTTGGGCTCTAAAGATGTCTTAAAAACAACCTCTATGCATCAGCCGAAGGTAGGCGTTGGCACAATCATTTTACTTTTTTCTTACGTAGGTTCTTACCTTCCGTTTTCAATACCTCATCCTCTATATATGCAACACCTGCAAAGGGGACAACAATCGTAACAAAGGGAACGAAAATTGTTATGTTCAAATGAACAACACTACATGTAAAGGGAACATCAATCATAACAAGGGAACGACAGCCGTTATGTTGGACCGAACTAATGTTGTATGAATTGCATTGTATTACTTGCCCAACTATATAATTTGTCAATCCGAGGTTTGTAAACTTACGAAGCACATGCAAAGTATATGCATTATTGAAGTGGAGCTAATCTAATCTAATGTCGAAGCTACAACTGGAATTAAATCATTAATCTAATGCAAGAAGATGAAACACGTGACTTGGAATTGAATTGTTACAACACACGACTAAAATGAAATTGTGTATATGAAATTAACTTGAAATGGAAAATTGTGTCAAATGATAAACAACATGTGAAGAGCAACAAGACGACACATGTGAGCTCACACTAACAGTAAAGCAATCTCAAATTACATTACAAGAATCAAATGGAAAATCATGAAACAAGAATGAAAGCATGAATCAAACTAAGAATCCCTTTCTCCAAAATTAAACTTATCTTTCAAATCCTATCGACAACTCCCTCATGAAGAGATATCACTCTCTTTTATACATGAGAGCCTTGAAGATAAGATAACCATCCCATAATTACAGATCCACTATTCTCTCAACTACTTCCCCATTATTACAAAATATGATCCCTTCAAATCCTCACACATATCTCTCATATATCTTGGATAAGATATGTCAACCAAATATCCATGATCTTCTCCTTGGAATAGGCTTTGAATAACTATCTCCTTGGAATGGTGGAGGAGATATTCGAGAAGTCTTTTTGAATTAATCCTTCACATATTCCTACACATTACAAAGCTCACACATTTTTGAGATATATATGAAAACATGTCGATTTTCTAATATTTAATCACAAATTCCCTTTTAATACTAAAATGAATAAAGTGGAGAATAATAAGGTGAAACCCAAATATATTTATGAAAATTATATCATGAAAGGTTAATGGGGCGATGAAATGTGAAGAATGATGAAGGGAAAGGTGGATGAAAATATGACATTTCTGAGTCCCAACAGTAGTGGACCGTCTAACCAAGTTCAATCATTTTTTTTTCCATCTCCATGGACTACAACGCATCACAAGTGGCTAAATTATTCTTCAAAGAGTTATTTCAGTTACACGGCTTACCTAATACCATTGTGAGTGACAGGGACAACAAATTCATGAGCATATTTTGGCAAGCATTGTTTATATTGGTGGGCACTGAGTTGACCTCTAGTACTAGCTACCATCCAAAGAAAGATGGGAAAATAGAAATTGTAAACAAGTGGGTGGAGGGGTATCTTCGGAACTATGTAACAGGGAAACAAAATGCTTGGGTCAAATGGATTTATTTGGGTGAGTATTGCTACAACACCACCCACCACATATCTATTGGTATGTCCCCTTTCAAAGCCACGTGCAGTTATGAGCCTCTTACTTTTGTGGAGATTGTGTTCAGAGATAGCAGGGCTCCTATGGAAAAGGAGTGGATACAGGTTAACCAAAACATCCTCTAAGAGCTCAAAGATAATTTTCATAGAGAAAAAAACCAACATAAATTGTATGTTGACAAAAGAGGGTGGAGCACACTTTTGAGGTTGATGACTTGGTGTACTTAAGACCACAACCCTACAAGAAAGAATCTATCAAGAAGAGTGGTGCTGAGAAACTTAAACCACATTTCTATGGACCTTATTAAGTGCAAAGAAGAATTGGGGAAGTTTCATATGAACTAAAATTTCCATCAGGAAGTAAAATTCACAATGTTTTCCATGTATCCTTCTTAAAAAGAGCATTGGGGCAACATGTGATAGCCAATGAGAAATTGCCACCAGTTGATGAAGAAGGGAATCTACTCCCGATTCTATAAGATATCATAGGAACCAGGGTGAAACAACTAAGGAAAAAATAGGTTATAGAATATTTGGTTAAATGGAAGGACTTGCCTATAGAAGATGCTACTTGGGAAAGTGAGCAGGTATTACACCAAACTAGATCAGAATTGCTTGTGGGCAAGAAATTTCCAGTAGGGGAGACTGCAATGTCCCCTCCTCTTTGACATGAGAACATGAGGACTTAGTAGTCTAGCTACCCCTCTAGACTATAGTCCAAGGTGAAAAAAGGGGAATTTGAGGTGTGGAAATGTCACTAGGAGAACTAATGTTATATTATTAAAGTGACATGAGTTAAAAGGGAAAAAAGGTTATGTAACTTAAAGGAGAACTTAAAATAATAACCTTAGCAAATGAAAAAGTAACTCAATAGAAAATTAGATGGTGGAGGTATAAAAGGAAGAGGAAGGTGCCTCACTCCTCATTCTGGAATATTATTCTCTTGAGTTATTGAGATATGCAACTTACATTTTGAGGGTTTTGAGTGAATAAACCTTAGATACCAACAAGGAGGTGAAATATTCCTTTGTTCCTGGTCCAAGCTTGGCCAAGGAGGTGAAATATTCCTCCCTCACCATTCTACTCAGACACAAGTTATCAACATTAAGTTATTTGGTGGATAGGGCATAGATCTAAGGGTTTTTCCAACAGAAGGGGTACACCACTAGAAGAACAAAGGTTCAATTTGCTTCAAGGAGACTAGATCTGCATCCATACTTTATCAGGAGTTCATTGCCAGTGATATATCTCTTTTTTGTAGCATTTATGTGAGGTATTCTCATGCGTATTGATATATTATGACTTGGGGGCTGAAATTCTGAAGAGGGGCGCAACCTTCACTGAGGAGGCTTAAGGTTTGAAGGGAAGACTTAAGGGTTTGGACCCCAAATTTCTCCATATGATCTATACAACTCTTGATCTACAATTTGATAGTGATATCAAGTTATTTGGTGGCCATCTTCAAGGGGACAAATTATTGAGCCTTTCCATCTAGACAGGGGGTGCACTGGCACTAGATCCAGCCACTAAGGGGCACATCATCATTAGATCTGAGGGTTTCAACTTATAAAGGAAATACTTTGATATTGTCCTAAGAATCATTCAATTGTTGGAGTCTCAGAGGATATATATATATCTCTATATTACCAGATCTGTAGATCTATGTATGAAGGTAATTTATATTACTAAATAAAGGTTTAGATCTAAATTTTTGTTGCAATATTTGTGTATTTATTTCATTATGTTGTGTTCTATGTTTGTTGTAATGTTTCCCTACAATAATAACTATGCAAAACACACCGAAACTTCTTTATGTAACAAAAATCTGCAAAACAAAAACCCAAACAACAAACATCAAATCCTAGTTCCTAGCAGAAATTGCTTGGGAACATTACATAATGGAAGCATCAATATCATTAAACTATGAATTTAACAACACAGTATTATTCAAATTATAGATTTTAGGGAGAAGAAGCAATACTCAATTTATTATTCAATGGAAAGGCAATAAAACATGAAATATTTCACTCAATAAGAGTTGTTGCCAATAGGTGGGCTCCAAATATCTCCTTTGGAGGGTCCTTCATCCTCCTTGTATGTTCAATCTCTAGCTCCGATGAATGTGCATAAAATGTCCTCTTGATGGAAGAAAAACAAGCAAACAAGACGACAATACCACTTCTTTAGCATGACTCTACAATGAATTCCTCTTCCATAATGCATTCCCATGGCTCCTTTTTATAGGCAAATTTGGAATTCCTTCAAGAACTAGTTCTCATGTGAACTCACTTCTTCCATTAGCTAGATTCCATGTGCTAGATGATCATTTGAGGCAATCTAAAGGATGAAGTAGGCTTGGTGAGAGTTCATGTTTGGTATGTACACACCCCAAGTCATTTTTGTAGGCCTATGTGCAATAATACATGATTGAAAGACAATTTTTCCAATTTCACATGGGTTGCACATATCTTAAAGGTTTTTACATGCGACTAGTGCAAGAAATAAATGAGCAAGCCACATGACTTTGAAAAGTAGTCAATTGAGACCTTGACCTTGCTTAATGGGGTGAAAATATCCATGGGTTGATCTGATATGCTACATAAATGCTTCTCTCTCTCTAGAGAGAGAGAGAGAGAGAGAGAGAGAGAGAGAGAGAGAGAGAGAGAGAGAGAGAGGATTTCCTAGGAATAGGCAATGGAGACCACCTGAAAGACAAACAAGACAAAGGTAATACATATATTAAATCTCTTTTTAAAATGAGGCAAGCATTTCCATCTCTTTCCAAAATGTAAATGCTTGTGAAAATGTCAAAGGAAGTTGCAATAGGAGATCATGGCTCTTAGGGATATATCTGAACATATCTTTCCACATAGATGAAGATAACTTTAATTATCAAGAAAGGGATGCTACTACATAAGGGACCTATGATGGAACAATGACACCTAGGGAGGGTGGAGAATTGCAATAAAAGAGTGTCCACAAGGGTGTGGGGATGGAACATGTAGGGAGTCACCTTAAGGGCGGTTCTCACTTGAGTGTGATAAATAATGTTGAAAAAAGTCATACATGTCTAGGTGTCTTCAATTGGATCTAGAAAACTACAACCATCAATGTGTATGAATCTCCACAATGTGATAATGTGTTGTCATCAAGGATGGGAGAAATGATTGATCCAGAGAGTAATGATAACTCTCTTTGCTTGAATTGAGACCAATGATCAATGATGTGAATGGATACCAAGGCACTAAAGCCTCTAAACCAAACCTCAGAATAAATGAGTTAATGTTGATAGGGGAAGGTTCCCTGGAGACAAGGATTGAGGCATCCCAAGAAACCAACACGAGGTAAAGGAATCAACAAGTAACTAAAACCAACTGACACTTTGACATACATTGTGATATTTTCAATGAATAGGACACACAAGAATTCCCTTGAATGGAGCATAAATGAAGGTTTACTTGGGAAACAACCATAATCCAATCTAACATATGCGACCAAATGTTAAGACTTAGAGGCAAAAAATGCAAAAGGTGTGTTGGAGACAATTTAGACATAGGAAAATTTAGGACATGAGGATATTCATGGATTCAAATGACAAGTCCAACATATGGTAGGTGCAAGTCTCAAGAACTGCAATGATGAAGTCAATTATATGGGGTGAGTGGGATGAAACTATTTTGTGTTGATGAACATACATGGTGACTTGGCATGAATTCTAAGAACAAGGGTGGAGATGTTGCTGCCAAGAAAAAGAGATAATTATTGTTGAATATGAAACAAGCTAAACATTGATACTTCCCCTGTTTTTGGTTTTTTGAATACTTTTTTTCATTTTTTTGTATTTTTCTTTTACTAAAAATATAAAAATTTGATTTTTTCCACAAATAATAAAAAAATATGGATACATTACAAGCAAGAAGATGGGTTCCCCATAAGGTGACCAAGCAGTTCTAACATACATGCATGGAAATACTAATGATATATGATAACAATGAGGTGGTGGGTCTTCTTGATGGGATAATGACTGATGGTGTAAAATGAAAATGGTCGACGGGGAAAGGATGGTATGAGAGGCCAATAGAATGTGACAAAGAATTTATCATAACAAACTATAAAAAATATGTACCACTTAGGAGTTTTAGGAGATATGAAAGAAAAAAATATGAGATGAAAGTATGAGGATTTATTTGTGTTGCAAATTATATAGACTTTCGATCCTAAAGAGGGACACAACAACATGGGTGCCAACATGAAATGATGTACTAAACCAAGAAAACCCATGAAGTTGGATTACTATTGCCTGACAAGTGGATTAATATGTACCACTTAGGAGTTTTAGGAGATAGGAAAGAAAAAAATATGAGATGAAAGTATGAGGATTTATTTGTGTTGCAAATTATATAGACTTCTGATCCTAAAGAGGGACACAACGACATGGGTGCCAACATGAAATGAGGTACTAAACCAAGAAAACCCATGAAGGTGGATTACTATTGCCCGACAAGTGCATAATGCAACTTGGATGGGTGAGGCAAGTTCCCAGGGTGGGGTGGAACCTATGGTAAATTCAAAGGGTGGGAAAGGGTAAAATGCAATGATAATAGAGGGAAATCATATACCTAAATGTGGGTTAGAGAGTATACCCGATGGGGGGTTTCCAATGATGTGTTAAAGTGATGCCATCAATAGTATCCTACACACATGCAAATAGAACATGTGGTGTAAGAGTTCTCAATAAAAAAACAAAGAAAAACTAGATACTAAAAAATGGTCCTTTGTTGGCGTGATGAAGGATGTGAATATGATGGGAAGGGTATCCTAGGGATTAAATATTTCCTGGAAGAGACACTCTTTGAAGGAGGCTAGGGAACATAGAGTTGTCAAAGGAAGGAACTTTATTAAGGAGGCCAATGAATGAAGAATCCCCGAAGGAGGTCAAGGGATGAAGCATTCCCAAAGGAGACACTCCTTAAAGGAGACTTGGAAACAAATGATTCATAAAGGAGGAACTCCTTGAAGGAAGTATAGGAATGAGAAATTACCAAAGGAGATTCTCCTTAAAGGAAGCCATGGAATGAGGAGTTCCCAAAGGAAAGAAATATTTTAATGAGGCCATATAACAAAGAGTTCCCAAAGGAGACACTCCCTAAATGAGGCCACAAAATGGGGAGTTCTTGAAAAAATGTGCTCCATAAAGGAGGCTAGAGAATGAGGAGTTCTCAAAGGAAGGAACTCTATTAGGACACCGAGGAATAAAGGGTTCCCAGAGGAATAATTTCCTAAAGGATGCTAGGGAATGATGTGTTCCCAAAGGAGGCCCTCCCTAAAAGAGGTTAGAGAACTAGTAGTTTCCAAATAAGGACAGGGAGAAAGGAGTTCAAAAAGGAGGCAGTCCTTGAAGGAGCCTAGGGAATGATTAGTTCCTAAAGGAAGGAACTCCTTGAAGGAGGCTAGGAAAAAAATAGTTCCAAAAAGGAGGCAACCCCTAAAGGAGGCCAAGGAACAAAGGGTTCCCAAAGGAGGCTAGGGAATGAGGAGTTCCCAAAGGAAGGAACTCTTGAAGGAGTCTAGGGAATGAAGGGTTCCAAAAGGAGGCACTCCCTAAAGCATGCCAAGGAATTATAAGTTCCAAAAGGAGGTGCTCCCTAAAATAGGCTTGGGAATGATGACTCCCCCAAGGAAACCCTCCCTAAGGAAGGGTAGGGAACAAGGAGTTGTCAAAGGAGGCACTCCCTAGAGAAGGGTAGGGAATGATGAGTTCCCAAAGGAAGGTACTCCTTGAAGGATGCCAAGGAACAATCATTTCCCAAAGGAGGCACTCCATAAAGGAGGCCAAGGTACCTATATGGGGTGTAACCGAGGAGATCGAATCCAAAGGGGCCTAATCGCATGAAGCGATGGAGCTATCATTTTGGGTTAGTTTGACTAGGACATGAATCTTATAATTAAATGATGTCAAGGAGTACATAACACAAGCAGGTGTAATGATGGTTCCCATAAAGAGAACAATGTGGGTCAATGTTATTTTATGAGATAGGTCTTAAGGACTAAGGTGGGTAGTAGTACTACCCCTAAAATCATTGGATGTAGACTAAGGGAAGGGTTACTACCAAATACCCAAGATAATGGACTAGAGGTAGAAATAAGGAAATTTAAGTGTTATGTACCTAAGTAGATATGAAAATATATCATAATATAAACCCTTAATCTCAACAATAATAAACCAAACCATTCACCAAATATTCAACACAAGCATGTAGACAAAACCCTTGGGGTAGGGTAACACGATATATTATTCCTTATGGAAGGAATGCATTCCTCAATAAATACTTGCTTGTTACAATAAAAATATACTTCATTATGATCCAATACATTGCTTACACTTCTTTATATAGCACTTTCTATCTCTGAGGAACATTCTAGAGAAGGAATATTTTAGAAATCCTTCTTAAATTTATTATGTTCACTTTAATATATCTAACTACCATAGTATGCCTTATTTAATAATATAGTGGACCTAGTCCATATTACATGGTCTCCACTATTATCATTATGGGCCCTTCGCCCCCTCCATTACCTCCCTAGCTACACTACATCCCATCTCCCTTCACATGTTTCATCCTTGAAACATGGGAAGAAACCATACAATATGACCAACTAAGCAATGTGGAGAATTGGTACCAAGTACATGAATCCATCCATCCTAATGGAAGATGAACATGATGTCCAACTACTTCTTTTCCACCCTGATCTTGATCTTTATCACACCTTTGGTGCCATGGGATTGTTGCTCTATCATGATATTGTCCTGTAGTGATGGTATACCTTTTTATGTTGGTTTCCTTTATATGTTGGATTGGTTTCCTTTCTATGACGGTCCATAATAAGTGTGTTGGTGCTCATGCCCCTATCTTGATGATTGTTGTTTCTCTATGTGGTGTAGATGGAGATATACATCAACCTTATATCTCGGTGCTACTTTCTTGGAGTTTTAAACATGTGGTTCCTTAGCTTCTTCTTCATTTGTATTCCCTCCTCGATGCTTTTCTTCAAGTGCTATTGTAGCCTCTGTTTTTTATTCAACTTCAAATTCTACAAGAACTTCTTTAGATTCCCCCATGGGTCCTTATTTCTTACTAAGAGACATATGTTGCAATGTAATTTTATTTTTCTTATACCAAAACTTGATAAACTTCATTGACACATTGAAATTAACTATACCAACCAATTCCTTCCAAGGATATCCAAGAATAACATCCACACCATTCATATATATGGAATGAAAATAAGAATGCAACACATATTTGTTCATTGTAATATTCAAATATTTAAAAATTTGAATATTTTCCCCTTCAACCTGTGTGCTTTGAATATTCTTTCCAGGTACTTGCAACTTTTTATCCAAATTAACATTGATAAAATTATGCATGCAGCTAGGATTAATAGAAACAATAACTTTATCTTGTTGAATGCATCCATGAGCTTGTAATATAGAGTTTCCATATGAAAAGAATCCCTTGGTTCTCTCTGTATCCTTTTTTCCAGCATGAGACCACCTATCTAACAATATTTTTTTAAATTATTCATGGGAGAGTGCCATCATTTTTCTATACTCAAGCGATCTACACCAAATGGCTACACCACCTTGTAAATTTAAACCTACACAAGATTTATAATGCTCTTTCCATGTTGAATTCCTCTCTTTTATGAATTCTTCAATACTAGGGCCGTCATGTTTTCCAGTAAAATACATCATGCTTGGAAGAAATATTTAACAAAAACTAGGGTTTATAAAAATAACTTACTGTGCAAATCACACAACTTTTTCCGGAAAAGCCCTGAAAATCTGTTGATTTTAAAATGTTGATATCTTCACTTTCCAGACTCCATTTCAAATGAGTTTTTTTTGAAATTGGATATTTTATGAGGAATTTAAATGTCCAATTTTTTTTTCCTGAAAATTATACTAACTTTTTTTCATAATTGAGTCCGAAGTGTGCCCCCCCCTTTTTTCACTAGAAAAAATATGCAAAAAAACCAAAAATTTATTCCTTTCTTTGGCCGAAGATAGAGATTTGATACCACTTTTTAAGTACCAAAGATATGAATACAAAATACCACAATAGATTAAAAAACAATATAGAAGAAATCCCACATTATTATTATTATAAAAACCTTAAGGTAGGACAACAACATACAATAGATCCTATTAAGGAAGGGATCCACTCCTATTCACTTGCCTCTTCGAGGGGGAAATATTCTAATGAGCTACCACTCCAAATAAAATACTCCTTGAATTCCCACTATATTACTTGAACCCATTTATATAGTGCTACCAATCACCTAATAACATTCTAGAGGAGGAACCTTCTAGAAGCAAAACTGTTTAGTAAGTCCTCTTGCATTTGTTGCATTCACACTAGGCCTTATTTATTAAAAGTGGCCTTTATACATAACAATAATTATCTACTATTATTCCCTTTGGGCACCTCCCTAGGTACCCCATATTGTACCCCCTAACTACACTACATTAAGTTTAAGCATCCATGGAAGAGTCTTACACATCAAAATTACTGACTTCAATGATGACCTACTGTCGTCATTACAAGTGTCACACTTTGGCCACAAATGTCGCAAACATCACAATTGTCGCAAATATCATACTGTCATATTGCCTATGTCGTATCTTGATAGACATCAAAATAACCCTTGATACATCCTCATAGACTAGTTAAAAGAAGGATATGTCATTTGACGAAGAGTACAAAGCTTTTTCCTTGAGAAAGACCACTTGAAAATCATTTTTGAAGGGCAGTGCTCCCCTACCCACTAGCAGGGAGTGCTAGCGCTCCTTGCCTTCCTTTGGGGGAGCGTTGCAATGCTCTATGCACCATTCTAGGGGAGCATTGTGTTGTTGAGGAAATTAAGGGAAGATCCCCCTTATCTATGAAGTTAGTTTGATTCGAATCTAAGGTCAAGGCTGGATCTTAGGGAGGATCCACAACTGATGGAGAAATATCCTCAACCTATCCCAGGAATCTCTAAGGTGGTTGGGCCTCTCAAAGCCTATATAAGGATGCCTCCTCATGGTGAAAAGGGGAGACATGGAAGGAATCAAACTTTTGATCTCATAAGGTAGAATAATTAGTGAAAGTATAGTCATTCTGATCATGGAACTTTTGAGCAAGGGTTTGGACAAAGAGAGCTTGGTGAGGCTGTTGCATCTGCATCTACAGTTGTAAGAACTTTGCTTTGTTTTCATATATATATATATATGTGTGTGTGTGCGTGTGTGTGTGTGTGTGTGTGTGTGTGTGTGTGTGTTTGGCCTGTTTCCTTCAAGTTTGTGTATGTTTCATGAACTTGTTTCTTTTTATAGATCTATTTTGAAGCTAATCATGGTAGAATAGGAAGTATGTTTTATCGTTGCTGCTCATTGGATTGCAGGACCTTCTGAAGAGCTTGGAGATCAAGATCAACCTGGATCGAGCAAGGGAAAACGTCATTAAAGGTACTTATACTCATTTATTCTTCTTCCTTTATTAGTTTATATTCGTTAGAAGGAATGTCAGTGTCCAACATTATCACCTTTCTGTCTTGGTTATAGGGGTCTAGGATCCAAGAGGAAATTCACCTGTCCGCAGGGGGATTTTCCTGTAACAGAAATTGGCGACTCCACTGGGGATCGACATTGATTTGTATTTCCTTGGTTTGTACCTACCCTTTTCCCACACTTTAGATCAGTTTTACTATTTTTTCATGATCCATTACCTTTCTCCCATCTTCACTAGCAATTTCACCAATTTTTATGCATTCTAGGTGAGTTTTTCTTCCCTTTTTGACTGTTTTTCGAATTTCTGGGTGGATAAACGCCCCCTCGTAGGCCATATTAGAGAGATAGCTCTCCCATATAGTTCTTTAGGGAGCGCTGCAATGCTATGTACCCTTGAGACAGGGAGCGTTGGTCTCCTTTTTGGAGGATATTTTTCCCTTTTCTGCTCAGATTTTCTCAACCTGTTTTGTGGAAGTATTTACCCAGACTTTGTGATTGGTTTGTGAAGTTAGTTAGGTTTATATTTGGTTCTTATCACCCCTTATTGTCTATATTGGATCTTGAAACTTTTTCATAAATGTGAAATTGTCTTTTCTCTTTGCTTGATTTGTCTGGACAGTTTAAGTGATTCCTCTTTCTCCCTGTCTTTTCTTGGATTCTTCTATGCATTTTCTTGTACTCATCGAATGTTTGTCGGTTGTTGAATCCTTGATTGAGTTCTTGTTAGAAAAAGTTTCTATTTGTTTTCTTTCAATTCTCATTGCTTTGAGTGCATGCTTTGTTTGAAACCTTTCTCGCTTCATGTCTTTTGGATCTGCATATGACTCTTTCTTCTGATTGAAAGTTGTGGAGCATTGAAGGATTTGTATTTAATTTATTTATACATTAGAATCAAACAAATAAGATAGTTGCATTCTTTCTTTTGGGTAGTGAAACTAGCTTGCATTTGAAGTAATGAAATTGTATGGTTTTGGCATTTTGGGACATTGCGCATATGGGAATGATAAACATTTTTTCCTTCTCGTAATATAGCTTTCATCGAAGTGAAATATTTGCATTCTCATTTATTTGCATTGTTTAGAGTTGGTCAAAACATCATTTAGCCCATTTTCCTCTTGAGTAAACAACAACCACTAAAATCAACGCCAAACTAAAATTTATTAGACATTTTTATCTTTTCTGGTAGAAAACCTACATTAGCTTAGGGTGTAGGGCTTTGGAATAGGTGTGAAAGATAACTTTCCAAAGATGTAAACAAACATAGAATCTTGAGTTAGGGAGCAGTGAAATATATTTACTACATTTTGTCCTGGGAAGCCCTTCTAACACAAGGGTCAATCAAGAGGTCGCATTAGGGCCGACATAGTTACTCATCCCACTTTGTTGGTCTTCGTGTAGAGATTGCACGTATTATTGGGGGTCACTTGAGGGTATACCCACGATTATGTGTGGGAGCCTCTTGAGTTGATTTTGAGATATATACCTTGCCTTTGCGCATGGATCAGACTGTCGATTGTTTCCCCAAGCATCATTTTTGTAGTTGGTAACCTTAGTAGCCTATCTATTTAGGGTCTTTACATGAGGTGACTGTGGAGGGGAAAGTCTTCACGGTACCTGGAATTGACGTTGGCCAAACTCACTCGGGCTCCTTGGGGGGTATACCCATGTTTATGTGTGGGATCTTGCACCAGGGTGTAAGTCCTTTAAGCAGGTCATCAACGTAAATTTTACACCTGCTCTATCTCATCCCCTTCGTACATTGTTCCCGTGATGTTGGATTTCATCACCAACTAGTGTGTTCATTGTAAGAAGGTTTTGTTTGCTTCTTAGATTTTTAGCATGTGTTGTTTGTTTTCCCTAGCAGACTCTAGGTTGGATATGTTTTTAATGGTGTCAGTTCCCGGAGTAACCAATGAAGGAACCCCTGCTCCGGGGGAACCTTTTTTTTCCCTTCTTATAGAAACATTGGTTCTCCTCACATCGCTACTTTGAGCCTTCCAGGTCTCACAATTGGATTATCAGTATGGTTGTTTTCCACTCAGGTAATCCCGAATGCAACTAGTGCGTTGGTTGTAAGCACTTCCCCCCAGGAAAATCAACCTCATGTTGATCCTTCACCTTCTTCACTAGTAAGATCTCCTTCGACTTCTTCACTTACAAGGTCTTCTTCTGTTTCATCTTCTTCGTCGAGTGAAATATTTGAAGCTAGTAACACGGTGGATAAAAAGAAGAAGAAAAATAAGCAAGGGTCCAAACTTCCAACCACTTCCGGACATGTTGGAAAACAACCAGTTACTGATAATCGTACTGGGAGTGTTGATGATGCCAAGATCACCCAAACAACCCATAATCCCAAATACCCTTACAAGCTTTGTAAGGGTAGCCATCTTCTTAAGGATTGCCCTAGTCTATCCAAGGTTATAGAAGCATGATCTACACACCCTCGCCAACCCATGTCTTCAGCCTCTAGACAACATGTTGATGACGTCTCGTCAACTAGTCAGGACACCAATGGGAAGAAGAAAAGTAGATTCAATTTCTCATGTCGGTTATGCAGAGGGAGTCATCAAACTCACCTTTTCCCCCATATGGATGAAGCCTTGAAATTACTGGAAGACATGAATATTTCCCAGCCTCAACTTCCAACAGCTTATCGCAAGATTACTCTCGAACCACTTGTAGTTGATGGAATGATCGATCTGGTCCCTCTATCAGTCAATCCGATTGATCATGTAGTCAATCTGGTCACATCCATAGTTGGGCTAGTTGAAAAAGTGGTCAATCCAATCCCATCCTTGGTCAACCCCACTCTACCATTAGAGAGTGCAACCCAAGCAGTCGATCCTTTTCCAGCTGTCGACCCCATTCTCCCCTTTGAGAATGAAACCCAAGTGGTCGATATTATGTCATTATTAGTCGATCCTACTCTCCCATTAGAGAGTAAATCAAATTATGGCCACGTTTTTCTCGTTGATACAGAATCTACCGTGATGGGGGGCATTCCTCCTTCTCCCGTGAAATCCCCTCCAAGAAATGAGGCCATACTTTTTGATTGGGGTGAACTAACTGGACCTTGTCTTCCCTCTCACACTCCTTTCAAGATTACAATACAGGTTTGTGGTCGGGCTATTCCTCAGACATTGATAGATGAAGGTTCGTCCGTTAGTATTTTTTCCTCTATTGCTTGTCAAGCTTTGGGTTATCCTCAGCTTGTGTCGATTACCCAAACTATGTTCTCTTTTAACAGAAGAACCAGTCACCCTTTAGGAGTCCTTCCTCAGTTTCCTGTAAATTTGGGAGGGAAAACTGTCTTTATTGATGTTATAGTAGTCCAGGACCCCTTGGATTTCAATTTACCCCTTGGGAAAGATTATGTCTATGCCATGAAAGTTATTGTGTCCACTCTTTTTCGTGTGATATATTTCTCTCACGATGGAATAATTGTGGCTATTGATCAACTTTCATGCGTTGGTCCTAACTTGATTACCAACCCAATGACCTCCCTAAATGGGTCTTATATGCAGACAATATCGCCCTTGCCACAAGTCAATTATGTGGCGTTATCTCCCATTCCTTCAGTTACCGATGAAGATGAGCCTCTCACTGTAAGATCAACCTTTTGTGACTTAGATCCGGTAGTTGACATGGTGATCTCTTCGATAGGGCTATTAGAGCCAGATATCCCTACCCTTATTGAGGTCGTCGACATGTATTCCTTCTAGAGTGCTTCTCTTCTATCTAGTGAAGATCTCTTGGAATCCATGATTGATGTTTGTCCCTTGACATGTATTCCTTCCAGGGAATTGTCCTCTTGGAAGCCATGATCAAGAAGAGGTCATGAGAATAGTTTTGCTTCTTTGTAGCAAGCTTGTTAAAAAATTAAAGAGAGGTCATGAGCATAGTTTCGCTTCTCTGTAGCAAGCTCATTAAATAATGAAACATAGGTCATGAGCATAGTTTCACTTCTCTGTAGCAAGCTTGTTAAAAAATGAAACAGAGGTCATGAGCATAGTTTCGCTTCTCTGTAGCAAGCTCGTTAAAAAATGAAATAGAGGTCTTGAGCATATATTTCCTCTCTGTATCAAGCTCATTAAAAAATGAAATAGAAATCTGGGGACTAAACTTGGAGCCTTGAGAATAGTTATTTTCCTATGACAAGCTTGTTAAAAAATGAAATAGTCACCTCTCCCGTCGAGTCGAGTCTTTCGTTAGGTCTCGTATTTGAACCTTCATTTCATCCACCCTTATCCTTTTTCTCCATCTAGTACATAAATTGGTGACAACCTCAAAGTTGGTGAATGAATTGAAGCTTGGGGGGGCATGTATCTAGCCTTTGATTATCATTCTGGAGTTATGCCACTAGCGTTTCAAGCTGGGGGCAGAGTACCAACCATCCATGGGTATCTCAACCTTTGGAAATTATGTTGGGAATTTACAAGCATAGTTTAATTTTGTTTCAAGGTTGTGTAAAAATGAAACCAATAATGACCTTAGTCTTTGTTCTTTCTCATGCTCAAAAATACATAAGAATGTAATCGAGTAGACTTTTATCACTTTTTCGGACTCGTAAAGGTTATACGAAAAAGGAACCCCCTGGATTCTCCTTTAAGCTCTTTTCAAACTCTCTAAACATGAAAATATTGTCGAGTGATCTTGCTTCCTTTCCCACTCGTTAAAAGGTTTGAAAGGGCATCTTTCGAGTGATAATTTATCTCTTTTTCGTCCTCATGAGACTAAAATTATGAAAAAGGACAACCTTGGAGTCATCTTTAAGTTCTTTTCAAACTCTGTAAACATGAAAAATCACTGAGTTTACTTTCTCTGGACTCATTAAAAAATCATACATTGAAGGGACCATATGGGACCGAACCCTTACTTCTTCCAGTTCGTTAAACAAAGGACAAGGGACTTACTGAAGGTGATTTATATCAAGCATGTGTTTTTTTTTTGACAAAAGCGATTAATGGATTTTGATTAAGAAATATAGTGGCAAAACCACTGGTGCTGTTACAACTATAGTGAGCCACACTCTACTAGTCGATTACAAACCTGGAGGCTATACTATCCTTCCAGGGGAGGGATGAATTACAAATTTATTTACAAAGGAGGCTTCTATACAAAATGCCTTCCTCTCTGAGATGTTGCAGAACTCCCTTTCTTGACTTGAGACTCTAATCTACTGCTTTGGATCTTGCTTCCATTCATTGTTTAACTGGACCATTTTTTCCTCCAGTTGGCTGACTCTGGCCGCAAATTATTGCTTGGGGTCCTTCCAACCTCTCCAATCTTCTGCCTGCATCAATGTCCAGATTTTGCAGAAAGTCCAGATGGTAGTTCAACATTTGCTTTAAATTATCAAGAGTGACATCCATTGCATTCATCCTGTCTTCTGTGCTGGGCTTGCTTCCCGATCTGGCTGCCATCTCCAACGACTTCTTCTCTTCTCCTTGCGACCTGCTCCTGTGCACGATCCACTCGTAGTTAGGCCACATTCTTTCTGGACTGCCTCTGCATGAAGTTGGTGTGGAGGGTTGCGTTCCTCTCCCTAATTTAAGCTCAGCCTCCTCCCTTTTCGGATCCCCTAAACGATTCGTGCGATCTGAGAGCATGGGCGACCTGCTGTCCTGTCTCCTTCCCATTGAAAATCAGCGATCAAATGATGCACTGGGCTCTACCTTATGTCCACTTACGTTGTCCTGTAGTGCCTCTATCCTGTAGCACTTTGGATTTGCCCAATTCCTTCTTTCATGTTGTCTTCCCCTTTCCAGCTCGTGCCTCTATTTCCTTTATAGGTTTCCTCCCTAGAGTTAGGGTAGATCCACTGTGGATATTGTTCCATTAAGTTGCAGGGTTCTAGCAGTCAGGAGGATGCCTTTATTGTCCTTGGCATCTGCTTGCTTGTTTATGTTTCGTAAGACATGGCAAAGCTTATAAGAACGAAATTTTCCAAGGAGGAGTTGGATTTTCTCCAGGAGATTATTGAGTTTTGCATTTTTGACTTTGCTTCGGTGGATTAAAGCTTTGATTACTATCTAGGAGTCCGCAATTATTACCAGGTCTTGGACGCTATGGCTGATTGCTTGATTGAGCCATAGCCCTCTGGCAAGGGCTCAATCAAGCAATCATCCATAGCGTCCAAGACCTGGTAATAATTGGGGACTCCCAGATAGTAATCAAAGCTTTAATCCACCCTACTCCGTTGTTAGTTTCAGTTCCAAGTCCCTAGGAAAAAATTAGTTTCAGTAATCCAGTGGGGTTCACTAGGACCCCTCCTCCACCTGCCAAGCCTGGGTTCCCTTTGGAGGCCTCGTCAAAGGAAAAAATATGTTTCTTTTCCTTTGTCTTCCAATCGTCGAATTCTTGTTTCTCCTTTTGGATTTCTCAGACTTCCTAGCCAGAGTGGTTGTCCTTTTTTCCCCCTTGGTCTTGAAGTTTAAACTGAGCAAACCAATTTTCCTCTTCCTGCTCTAGTAATCTAGAATTCTTTGTTTGGCAGAAGTGGGGAGCGCTTTCGCCAAAGTAGGCATTTATCTTGGTTGCAACTTGGGCTGGACTACTTTTAAGTTCCCTGAAAAGTCTATTGTTTCGCTCCAGCCAGATTTTCCAGAGGATAAATTTGGGGAGGACTCTCCACAGAGTGGAGATTTGGCCTTTTTTCTCAGTCTGGAAAGGGCAGATGGCATTCCAATTTTGGAGAAGATTTCTCGTCTTTTGGGGTATGATTACGACACTTTGCAATCCCAAAGCCAACTGTCAGACTTCTTTGGAGTAGGTACAACTTAGTAGTAGATGGTCTGTGGTTTCTTCTGTTTGAAGGTAGAGCGAACATCTATTGGGGCCTTCCCAACCCCTTCTTCTTAGATTTTCTCCGGTTAGAATGCTTCTATGAGCCAATGTCGATATAAACATGTCAATCTTTGGGATGGACTTGGAGGTCCAGATTGCTGGATTTGGGGGGACATTGGGGTGGGAGGTTGTGACCTAATACCCTGCTGCAGTGGTTTAGGTCCATGATCTCGTTCCCCAGCCTCGTTTGTCTTTTCCCCTTTTTTTGAGTGGGGATTTCCCTTGGAGGCAGAGCTTCAGGGCGCTCCATTCCTCTTCTAATTCAGGGGGGCTGTTAGAAATTCCCCACCTTAGCCACATCTTGTGCTCATCGTTACCCCAAATTGAGATGTCCCAAAGAGTGTATAAGTTTTGAGTGGTCATCCACTCTTTGAGTCGAGCCAGGTCTTGTCTCAGTCCAAGGGGAGGATCTCCCATGATTGAGTCCTGCCATATATTGATTTTCTTCCCATTTCCTGGCACCCAAGTGAGACGAGGTCTAAAATGGGGCAAAGCCTTCTGACAGAGCAAGAATATTGGGGAGCCTCTCTTCTCTAGAGATGGGCGATCTATACATCTTTCCCTTGGGCCCCGAAAGTACTTTTTCCATAATGCTTTTTTACTCCATGTTGGCTTCCCGGTGATTAGATTCCAAAGATTCTTTTCCCCTAGCACCAGATTTTGAACATGTGTATTTTTGAAGTTGAGACCGCCTTCCAGGATTGGCTTAGAGATTTCTTCCTAGCTTATTAGATGCAACCTTCTCCCTGATTGTTTTCCACCTTCCCATAGGAATCTTATGAACATTGCTTCAATTTTTTTTGTATTGTGGAGGTAGGGGCCAGAAGCAACGAGATTTGATAGATAAAAATGCTGGCTAGAACGACCTTGATTAGGACCACTTTACCTGCCAGGTTTAACCAACTCGCTCCCCAGGAATTTATTTTGTTCTTTATCTTGTCAATCAACAAATTCCAGTGTGAGATTCTTGGGTTAGATTTGAAGATTGGGACTTCCAGATATTTAAATGCATCCCATTTGGCACAACCTTCCATTCCCAGTACCCTGGCGATCTCCAGCATTTCGTTTGGCATTATATTCCAGTCGTAGACCTTGATTTTAGTAGGGCTTATGACACTGCCTGAGAGTTTTGTGTAAGCCACTAATTCATTCTTGAATTTCCTTGTTGTTTGTAATCTCGCACCTCCCATTAGCAGAGTGTCGTCCACAAACTGGGCATGATTTATGTCCTTTACCCCTGGCGCTATTCTCAAGCCATGGAGGTTGTTGTGACTCAGGTAGTGATCTAGTTGGAAGCTCAACACTGAGGCTTGAATTGCATAGAGGAAGGGAGAGAGGGGGAAGCCTTGTCAAAGTCCTCTGGAAGCTTGAAAGAACTTAGTTTCCCTTCCATTCACAAGTGGGGTTATCCAAGGTGACCCGACACAAGCTTTGATCCAATTTACAAAAGCTGGGGCAAACCCAAAATTTTCCATGCCTTTAAATAAAAAATTATGTCTTACTCTATCAAATGCATTGGCAAGATCAAGTTTTATTATCATACCTTTGTCTTTTCTCCGGATGCTTGAGTGTAGGGCCTCTTGTACTAGGATGATGTTATCAACTATGTGTCTACCTTTGATGAATCCTCCTTGGTTTTCAGGGATGACTATAGGTAGATTTTTTTTAATTCTGTTGGCTATGACTCTTTTGAAGATTTTGTAGCTTGTATTGCATAGGAAGATTGGCCGAAATTTGTCGAAGATGATTGCTCCTTTTTCTTTCGGAATCAGCGCTAGGAAGGCCAAATTCATTCCACCTCCTAGTTTGCTGCATGTTTGAGATTTCTGAATCAACTTCGTTAGATCTTATTTTATTATATCCCAGCTATGTTGTAGAATCTTGTTGTGAAACCGTCTGGTCCTGGGGCTTTGTCAGGATTCTCCTTTATTTCTTGCTGAGTAACTTCCTTAGTTAGGTTGTTATTGAAGTCTTCCTTGATGAGTTTTGGGACAAGAGAGAGAGAGGGTACTCTTTGGGGTCTATATCAGTCCTTTGTGTTTCAGTGTAGAGATCTTCGAAGGCTTCAGTTGCCACTGCTTTAATGCCTTCAGGATCAATGATTGTTTGATTTTGAACTTGAATTTCTGTCACTGTCTTAAATTGCTTCCTTGCCTCATCTTGCTTGTGGAAGTAGCTCATGTTTCTATCTCCTGCTTCTAGCCAAAGGCTTCTGGATTTCAGTCTCCAATAATTTTCCTCCTCACGACATTCCTGGTGCCATTGCCTTTGAAGATGGTCTTCTTGTTGCAAGCTTTCTTGGGTGATATCTTGATTTTCCATTTCCAGTTGATGATTCCCTAGCTACTTTTGGGCTTCTTGTCGAGTTTTAATTGGATTTGTCTGACCTTTTGCCCAAGATTTTAGCTCTGTCTTTAATCTCCTGAGTTTTTCTTCCCACACGTAGAAGGCTGAGCCTCTTACTGTGCCATTCTAGACTTTGGTAACTAGCTTCAGGAAGCCTTTGTCTTGGGGCCACATTGGGATAAATCTAAAGGGGATGGGCCCAAGATTCATGTCACACGAAATTTCTAAAAGGATTGGTTTTTGATCTGACACACTGTGAGGGAGGATCAAAGAGGTGGGAGTGAGGCCCAAAAGTAAGAAGGATCTTTGGACAAGGAATCTATCTAGCCTTGTTGCTATATGCCCTGGTCCTATCATTTTATTTGTCCATGTGTATTTTCCTTTAGTGAGCTTGATGTCTTCTAGATCCCAATCTGACATTAGATCTTCCACCCACTCTCTTGCTAGGTATTGCACAATGGAGCCACATTTTTTTTCATTTAAAGATAGGGTCACATTTAGGTCCCCCCTAATAATGATATTGTCAAGATCATTTTGCAGTAAATAGTCTTTTAGGGTCTCCCAACACTTTTTTTTTTTCCATCAACAAGTGTGGTACATATATATTGAAGAGACTTACCAGTCAGCCCATTTCCTTGTGAAGGAGTTTGGTGTGGATCCAGTGCATGCTCGTTTCAGAGTTGATCAGATCGAACGTCATAGTGTTCCACAGGATGCCTATCCCACCTGAGGAACCTCTTGCACTTTCTACTATTCCTTGGCTTATTCTCCATAGGACAGTTGTGGCATTCAGAAAGTCCTGGATGTCCATCTTAGTCTCCTGGAGGAGTAGGATATCTTATTTTGAGGGTTTGATGATTTCCTTAAGTGCTTCTTCTTTCCTTTTGCTGCCGAATCCTCTACAGTTCTAGGAGGTTAGTTTCATAAATTACCTTGGGGGGATGAGTGGCCTCCTTGGGAAGCCTTGGAGTGCTTCCTTGTATGTCTAACATTGATTAGTTGTTTGATTGTTTGTTGCGATCCTTTTAGGATGTCTTTGTAGGTTTCTTTGTCTCTTTCTTCTTTCTTGGATTTCCTTCCTCTACCTGTTTTCTTTGGTGTGACCAGGGCATCACTTGCACCTTTGTAACCTCCATATGAGGAGACCTCTCCTTCCTCTATGTTTGGCCTTGCATCCTTTCCTATGGGGGAATTGCCTTGCTCTTCTTCTTCTGCTGGTGCAGGGATCCCTTTGACTTTGGGGGTTAAGTTATCATGCGTTTCTTTTGTTGGGGTTTCTTCCTATGCATTTTCTTCTGTTGTTTTCTCTGCATGTTCCTGAACCAGTATTTTGAAGGTGTTCTCTGCCCCTGTGTCTGACTTATTTCCTAGATCCTTGGCTTGTGTGGTGGTTGTCTTTTCAGTCCTTGGACCTCTAGCTTTGGAGGTGGATTTCCATTTTCTTGGTTGTTGCCATCCTTCTCCACTTTCTTTCTCCTTGTTTGGATTTTTCGGGTAGTTCCTCTGGAAATGGCCGTATTCATGGCATCCCCTGTATTAGAACGGGAGTTGTTAATAGTAAATCTTCTGGTAGTGATGCCATTCTCCAACCTTGAGTTTGATTGCTTCAGGAAGTCCCACCTCTAGGTCGACTTCCACATAGATTCGCACACATGAGTATTGATCTCTAGGATCCTCTCTATCGATGTATTGTCCCAACCCGTTTCCGATTGCTTGGAACGAAGAGGGATTCCAACAGTGGAGTGGTAGGTTGGGTAACTTGACCCAGACTGGAACGTCCTTGGGTACTTCTAGCACTGGATCAAAGCTTGGAGTCCAACGATTCAGATAAATCCCTTGAGTGCCCATGAAGTACGACCCATTCTTGAAGATGAGATCCCTATCCTCCTGAGAAATGAATTCGAAGATGAAGAATCCTCTTCCCACCACATAGCAGGTTACACTATTTTTTATCAGTGGTCTCCAATTTCTTTGGATCCAGTTGTTCATGGTTCGGGCTGATGACTAGAGTCCCATGAATTGTCCTACCAGTCCATGATCTAATAGGGAAATTGCTACCCTCATTGGATGGTCCGGGGGAAGTTCGATTTCAAGCATTGAGTCAAGCTTCTTAACGAAGCTTGGGGGTTTAGCGGGGGGGAGATTCTTGCCTTGGGCATCCAGAAGCTTGCAAAAGGAAGTAGCAAAAGAAGGAGGGGGCGACAACTCCCCTCCTCCTGGAGAGGCCATGGAAGGAAGCTAAGGCTATCAGAGTCGAAACCCTAGTTGTATAAGAGCGCTCACTCACTTAACATCCAGTTTTCGAGTTATATCGAGCATGTGTTACAGTCCTCGAGCTCGTTAAATTAAAAAGAGGTACTCGTCTGTCTGGATGGGGGAAAAAATTGAAGGAAACAAGCCAAGCAGTTTTTGAAAACATCAAAGGTCACTCTTACGGTCACCCTTGAACACGACACTTTGTCTTTGCATACATTTTAATCCACTAAACCTTTGCATTGAACCAATCCTCTGAGTTTATTTACTCCTTTTGGTCACCCGACGAAATTCATAGTATCCACTGCATCATGTTTTGGTCCATGTCATATTTCTGCTATTGTGCCTCAGTGTTCAAAGGAAGTATCTGCCTCGAGAGTCAACCATCACAAATTTCCTGTTTCAACACCTATGTCAGTCCGTTCTCATCTAATTCATCACCTTATATCGCTATGTCAGTTTTGTGTCGTTGGTGGGGGATAAATCAAGTCCCTCCTTCGACGAGTCTGTTCCTTTCGAGTTCAACACATTATCTGGGAGCTAGACCTAGAAACCAGTTAGTACCTTGGGACCTGCATGCCTCAATGGCAGGCCTCCTCGCTTCTAACAATAGGTTTACATCATTGAACTCTGATCGGATGATTCCACGAATGTTCAACTTCAACTCATTTATTCACATTCACTGGAATGTACTAGGGTACCTTGGGAATCATTGACATCAATGGTGATTTCCCTCGCACTTGTTAACGGTTTACCTCATTGACTGGTAATCAAGTGGTTTCTACCATGTTCGACATCAATACATATATTCACATGGTTAGATTCGTACTGTATCGGGATTGGTAAGAAGACCCTGGGTTGAGTGATCACTCCGATATGTACTTTGCCCAGGTTGAGACGAAGTTTCTTTTGAGAATATTGATACATATACTGTCACATAGATTCACTTTGTATTGGTTTGTGGCTATGTCTTGTTGTCTCGTAGCTCCACTGTGTATTTTTCGTGGCTACAATCAGTTCATGTCATGGAAGTATAAATCCACGTTGTATCTTTGGTGGCTATACACTTTTATTAATACAATTATGGATCCACAGTGTATCTTATGGCGGCCATACCTTGAAAGTATTTATCACTCAAGAATAGGTATGTCTGCCTTGGGTTTGAAACATATCATAACATTTGTTTGATGGTTGTATGCATCTTCTACCAGGTTCTCCGAGTCCATGCCCTTGCTTGAAAAAGTCTACAAATAACTTCATTCAATAGTTTTCATCTTCTAACTTCGCACTTTGGGGGGCAATCTGTTACACATCAAAATTAATCACTTCAATGATGACCTATTTTCATAATTACAAGTGTCGCAAGTGTCACACTTTGGCCACAAATGTCGCAAACATCACAAGTGTCACAAATACCATATTGTCATCTTGCCTATGTCGTATCTTGAGTGACATCATAGGAACACTTGAGACATCCTCAGAGACTGGTTAAAAGAAGGATATGTCATTTGATGAAGAGTACAAAGCTTTTTCCTTGAGAAAGACCACTTGAAAATCATTTTTGAAGGGCAGCGCTCCCCTACCCACTAGCAGGGAGCGCTAGTGTTCCTTGCCTTCCTTTAGGGGAGCGTTGCAATGCTCTGTGCACCATTCTAGGGGAGCATTGTGCTGTTGAGGAAATCAGGGGAAGATCCCCCTTATCTTTGAAGTCAGTTTGATTTGAATCTGAGGTCAAGGTTGGATCTTAGGGAGGATCCACAACTGATGGAGAAAGATCCTCAACCTATCCCAAGAATCTCTAAGGTGGTTGGGCCTCTCAAGGACTATAGAAGGAGGCCTCCTCATGGTGAAAGGGGAGACATGGAAGGCATAAAACTTATGATCTCATAAGGGAGAATAATCAGTGAAAGTATAGTCATTCTGATCGTGGAACTTTTGAGCAAGGGTTTGGACAAAGAGATCTTGGTGAGGCTGTTGCATCTGCATCTACAATTGTAAGCACTTTTATTTGTTTTAATTAATATGTGTGTGTGTGTGTGTGTGTGTGTGTGTGTGTGTGCTTGGCTTATTTCCTTCAAGTTTGTGTATGTTTCATGAACTTGTTTCTTTTGATAGATCTATTTTGAAGCTAATCATGGTAGAATAGGAAATATGTTTTGTCGTTCCTGCTCATTGGATTGCAGGACCTTCTGAAGAGCTTGGAGATCAAGATCAACCAAGATCGAGCAAGGACAAACGTCGTTAAAGGTACTTATACTCCTTTCTTCTTATTCCTTGACTAGTTTATCTTTGTTAGAAGGAATGTTAGTGTCCAACATTAACACCTTTTTGTCTTGGTTATAGGGGTCTAGGATCCAAGAGGAAATTCACCTGTCCACAGGGGGATTTTTCTGTAACAAAGAGGATCTAATAAAGTGCATCATAGTCTCTAAGGTGTATAAAACACATGGTTGGGGTTGGGAACATAAAAAAATTGACAACATCATATATGGGGGGATTTTTAATGACATATAAAGGGGAATTATCAATTACCTTTGGGTTGGATTCCAAAGAATCTTGGTTAATTGCAAAAGGTGATCTTGGTTGAGGTGGGGAAACAATAGTGCCAAGTGAGATAGAATCAAAGGGTCCACCAGTTGAGAGGTTAGGACCCTTTCATAAGCTAATAGGAGAACCTAGAGGGTTATCACTAGGACTAGTGAAAGAAGTTATAGCATAAGAATTATTCATCATCCATGAAGAATGTGGTTGAGGAAACATGGTTACTTTCATAAATGAGGGGAGAAATATGTGTGGATGCCCCAAAGGGTAAACAAATCCACCGACCTCCAAGATTAAGTAGGGAGGAGGCGGTTCTAGGGCCATGTGATCACACTTGGTGGGAGTGGTTGTTACACAACTAGTGGACATGGACACATAGTGCATGGGCACAATATAGGCAACATAAGGTCAGTTTTTTTCATGTGAAGCATGTGAGGTGGGATCATGGTACAAGAGTTGATTGATAGTGATGATGCATCCCTCATGAGGGAATTTCATGACCTTAAAGAGTGAATACACCACAAATTTCATGGCATATATGTAATCACATCAAAGGAGGTTACTGTAATCCATAGGACTGATCATGATAATGACATTAATCAAAATATTCTTACGACCTAACTTAATAGGAGTTGGAGAGCCTAGATTTTTCTAAGATGAGAAAGACATGGTACATGAGGAGGCCATCATGCATTAAACATTGATGAACCACAAATTTATTAAAGATTATCCATATTTTAAATGGAGTGGAAGATGGAAGGAACTCCTTGATATGTTGGTCCCAATCAAAGGTGATGGCCTATGATAGATGGTGGTAAGTACTTCCACTTCCTTACAAGGAGAAGTTATAGTGAACAACGTGTCACTGGAGGTGGAAGGGGTTCCCCCAAATTCTATATGATTGGGTATCAACTATAAAGTAGATATGGTTGGAAAAGGTGCTACCTACATGTGTGGTAACCTTAAAGGTTGGAATTTTTTGAATCCCCCCTAGTGAAATGATGGTTTCATGTTGAGGAAGGGAGAACTATGAGGTGGTAAGAGGATCACCATTAAGTTTTGCAAGATACCAGATATATAAAATATGCAAAACATAAATGAAATGCTAGAAATGACAGAATAACAGTAAAATATCCAGCATAATCTTCACAATACACAGAAATGATATACGAAATAGAAACAGAAAGAACACTTTGATTCAGATAGCAATGTTCACAGGTCTCTTCGAGGGGGAAACCTCCAGTCGAGCAGCACTCTGTTACAATAATCTCCAAGCTAGGGTTTTCATACCCTCGACCCTTATTTATACTAAATATGTCTATTAAGAGAAGCATCTAGAGGAAGATCCTTCTAGAAGCGGAAG
>ML797768.1:57540-85083 GCA_009831015.1 Picea engelmannii
AGGAAGATCCTTCTAGAAGCAGAAGCTTCTATTAGGTCTTCTTACATCCGCCTTATTCTATTTTATTGAAAGGTCTTATTAATATTGATCTTTATTACATCCGAATACATTGATCTACCTATGTGCGGGTTAGGACCTTAACAAGTTTATTGCACTTCACACACTCTAAATGAATTGGTTGGACTAGTTATGGGGTCAAATTAGTGCACTAATGGGGTGGGTGAATGTGGATCATGCAAAAGGGGCAAGGGTGATATATACAAGTATGAATGGTACAATTCTATTTGGTTTTGGTGGGGATTGTATGTGCTCCTAGCATTATTATCATTTCCCCGTTGCCCCAAGCACCTACAGTGTGCAGTCTTCTTCTTACCCATGTTGAGCGGTGGGTGGCCATTTTAGTTTTGGAAGGGAGGATAATTTTGGTTATAATGCACTAGTACAAAATGTCTAATTTGTGAGTATGTGACCAGAAACATTTAGTCCTGACATTTTTTAGAAGCTAAATACTAGCAATTTTGATGTATTTTAACTGATGTAGCTAGAAATTACTAATGTTGTGAAGACAAATTACTAGTATATTTATTTATATGTAATTGAGCTATAGTCACTGTAGTCATTTTAGTGTGTTTTATAATATTAATTAGTTGTATTTTTCACTTTGAATTCATTTTTACAATATTCCTCTTGTCGTTCTTCTTGTTCTTCACTTGGCTTTTTTTTGGGAATCTAGCTTCTTGCCTTGCCACTTATATTGGCACCCCCAAGTTTTTGGTGTATGGACTAAGTATGGTGCAACTTTCCATTTTGGGTTGATCCCAATTTATCTCAGAAAATTTCCTTATGGTTGGGTTAATGGGCATATGGCTTGCCACCATTCTGGTTGTTCTTTGCCCAAAGTTCCTTTTGGGAATTTGCGCCTAGCTAATTCTTTCCATAAAAACTTATATATATTAATGTCAACCCCAATATTTTGGTACATATTAGAATTAGGATGGTGTCATCGACTTGTTTCCTGCATGCCTAACAATATTAATACTAGTTCAAATTAAAGGCCTTATGGAAGTCCAATTCCAAACATCGAAACAACCAATTTACCAACATTGTCATAGATCACCTCTTCAATTGTGACCACCCTAGTAATCAATGTAGAAGTTCCCCAAATCCAAATGAAATTCAGACCCATATTTCTTGGCAATGAAATCCCATCACATAATTGATATCCTGATATAATTAACCCACTTACATTGTAATCATGTATCCGAGTAGAGATAAAACTCTCACCATGACAATAAATTCTCAATTGTGTGATGAATACGAGGGGCCAAAAGGATGGTTTAATGGCTCCATCCTCCTCGATCTTCTCCCATTTCCATTTTTCATTGTGAGAATGCCATTGTACATTAACATTCCCAATCATGTTTGTATTCAGTTTATATTAATGTAATTCTATAGCTATAGTTAAGTTATGATACTATATATACTATAAAATTATAATAATAATATAATATACATACTAAAACAAAAAAATATAGAAACCAAATAATAAAAACAAATAAAAAATTAAATCATAAAAAAAAAACACAAAAACATTATATATATATGCCCGAAGGGGTTGGATCTAAAGGTGAAAAGTGAGGATTTTTTCACCATTGGGCAAGGTTCAATTCCCATCAGGGATTTTTTTGGATCCATGGGATCACCTTGAGGTAGTGATCGAACGTGTGGTTGTATCCAGAGAGATTATGTTAAATATGATCTCGTGACCCATGCAAACATAAGTGGATCAAATCCCACCCACAAGTCCTTCAAATTTTAATTTCAACTATATATTAAAATTTGAAGGACTTGTGGGTGGGCTTTGATCCACTTATGTTTGCATGGGTCACGAGATCATATTTAACACAATTTCTCTAGGTGCAACCACACATTGGATCATATATATATATCAATTTGGTTTAACTTGAGTGGTTTGTGCTGAAGGTTGTTTTCTCCCCCACCTAGGTTCAATTTCCGCAAGTGACATGTTGAGCTCTTAAATAAGCAAGTTATCGAAAAAAGCCTTGGCTTTCTACAAAACCCGGTTTACCCTAGGTACCATCCTCAAAATGAGGGGAAGTGCCCGATGGGTTTTTCCAGGCTCTATTCCAAAGTATATATATATATATATATATAAAAGTGGATCAAAGCCCACCCCCATGTCCTTCAAATTTTGAAGGAACAATCGTTTGAGTGGTTTGGTTTTTTGGATAACTTGTTATGCTGCTCTAAATAACCCTAAATTGAGTGCATGGATTCCTCACCCTCCTGTCAGCATCCTCCTCTAGCACCTGATGAACTTGCTTTCAGAGCTCTGGTTTCAAGTCTTGGTCCCTCTATCTCCAAACCCCAGCCTTCAAAGTTTGTGAAACACCTCAAGAATATTCCTGAAGTCTCCATTCCAGCAACTCCGACTTGTTTGAAGGCTCTAGATCTATTCAAAAGAGGTATTGTAGGATAGTTCACTTGAATCTGTCCATCCCCAAGGGTTATGGAGATCTAGGTGCAAAATAACTGGCAGGTTTTAATCAAATGAAGCATGACCCACTACTTCTGTAGATAGGGTTTCTACACATTTTTGTTTGAAATGAACGAAGATCATGATATGATCTTTAGAGGAGGCCCTTATTTCTTCAGTAACCGTGGTATGTATCCCAACATATGGACTCCGTATTTCAACCTAGGGCTTGATGTTCCTTCAACATTTCCTGTTTGGGTAAGACTCCCCCATCTTCCTCTACATTGTTGGAACACTGATTCATTAAGCAATATCAAGAATTATTTAGGGAAGTATATAGATTCTACAGAACCAAAGGGAAATATTTTTGCATGTGCAATAATTTGTGTTGAAGTATATATAGAAAAGGGACTCCCAGAAGAAACCCTTCTAAAACTAGATAACTAGAAACAAATCCAAAATTTGGACTATGAACAACTTCCATTCAAATGCAAAGCTTGTCATGAATATGGTCATTTTGTAAAAGACTATAAATCATCCCCTCAAGCACCCACCAATCAATCCCCAGAGGAACAGTGGAAAAATGTGAAGAATAAAATGACGGGGGTTAAGGCACCTCAATCCCCTCTCCATAAACCCTCCTCTTCGCAACCTTTGAGCTCCTATGCTCCCCCCTTTCAACTAGTTCTTGTCACGAACCCTCCCTCTTCTCCCCCTACCAATCCCATCCTTACTTTGATTTCTACTGCCCCCTCTTTGGCAGTTAATCCATCCATATTCTCTCCCAACTCTTTTGAATTATTTCTCAACCTGCTCCTTCCTTTGTCGAAGTGGTTTCCCCGTCAGTTCTCCCTCCATGATATTCCTTTCCCACCATATCCCATTTGCTTTTTTCTCCTTCCCTGATCATGCTGGTAGCTTCACAAGAATTAATTTCCCCAGATTTAGACCAAGAGTCTTCTGAATATCAGGAAGAAATGGACTTGATACTAAAACCTATTACTGGAGTTCAAATAAGAAGATAGGCCCAAACAAACTCCAATGATCAAGAATCTAAAGGGATAGAAGACAAACAAAATAAAAAAATAGGGTGAAAGTCAGCAGAGGAAATCTGGGAAGAGGAAGAAAATAAAGATAAAATGATGGGGGTACAAACCACCACAGAAAAATATTTCAAAAATGCAAAAGGAAATCCTGGAAAAGGAAGCAGGAGAAATTCCCAAAAAGGGGGTAGCAGAGGCTTAAGACAAGGATGCCCACTTTCCCCTATTCTGTATGTAATTATGGCAGATTCTGTAAGAATAAAGTTGGAAGTGGAAAGACAAGGTGGCAAGCTACCAGGAATCACTATAGTTAGAGGTGTAAAGGAGATCAATCACTCCCAATTTGCAATTGATACACTTCTTTTGGGAGGATCCTATGTTGTTTTAGCTGATATATTTAACCAAACCCTTTCTCAATTCTTGAATGCATTTGGGGAAGCTTTCAATAATAGGAAATGATGGATATATTCCTAGAATGTTACTGAAACAATACTCTGAGCGCTGGAAAGAAATATCAACTTTAATTATTCCTTTAGTTGGAGATATTTTACCTATCTCTGGGTTCCAATATTTCTTATCATACCGAGAGTAGTAGACTAGCAAAGCATCATGGATAAGATAAGAAAAAAGATGAATCAATGGGGATACAAATGGTTAAATCCCACATGTAGGGTGGTCCTAACCAAATATGTCCTCTCCTTGATGGAAATATACAAGAGCTCCATCCTCCTAGCCCCACAAAACATTCATCAATAATTGAATACCCTTCTAAGAATTTTTTTATGGCAAGGAGGGAAATCCAACACTAGAAAATTTCATCTCATTAAATGGGGAACAATAACTACCCCCTTTGATAATGGTGGGGTGGAAATAAGATAATCTTTGATGATGAATAAATATTTGGGAGCTAAAATCCTATGGAGATTGGTTACTGAAATGAAATCCTAGTGGAAAACTTGTCTCTTAAAAAAAAATCTATCAGGGACTAGAAATTGATGTCTTGATAGGGAAATAATGAAATCGAGTTGCTCTTCGATCTGGAATCTATGTAAGGAATCTCTTCCTACATTATTAAATCAATTAACATGGACCTCAGGGAGAGGGAATCATATCAAAATATGGGAGGAAAATATTATGGGAGAATCTCCTTTGGCAATGAGAGATGAACTCTCCCCTCTCATAAATTGGATGGTTGTGCACACTACTTGATTCCTCTATGATATCTTGATGTGGGATTCAGAAGGAACTTGGAAAGGATGGAAAATATTATCCCGCCCGATCGAGCTTCAAGGAAAATGGAAAAAGATGGTAACTCTTGTAAGAGATAAAGCTCCCAGATCCTTAACTGCTAGGGATAAGAGAGGTTGGGGCACAAAAGGAGGGGAGTACACAGTATGTTGGACATATTGTCTTTTATATGGTGTCATTTATGTCAAAAATCAATGTCATTGTGATGTGATGATGAATTTTCATTGACGAGTTATCATTAATGAATTGTCATTGATGTAAACAGTATAACAGTTAGCAAAGAATGAAAATATCAAACAATATGTAGAGAATGAAAAATTCAAACAATATGCAGAGAATGAAAATGTCAAACAGTATGCAGAGAATGAAAATTTCAAACAGTATGCAGAGAATGAAAATGTCAAATAGTATGTAGATATTCAATCTCAAAAGCAAGGACATTAATCAAAGCTCAGAAGGAAGAGCGCATTGTAGAAATGCCATCGAGATCGAAATTCCCATAGGAAAACTCCAAAGGATTCAAGAAAGAATCTTGCTCATTGAGATAGTTTTAAGGAGTAGTCGCGTAGAAGACATAACACGAGGTGCAAATGTTTAATGAATCCACTCTAAATCTCAGGAGAGGTAGCATGTAGAGAATCCATGTACAAAAGAAGTAACGAAGCACAAGGTATTCAAAGATCAGGAGAAATAACGATGGACATATTAGAAGAAATATCATTAGATCAAGGTGAAGTCAGAGTTTTGAAGAATTATATCTGGACCATCAGATCTGAGAGTTACAAGAGAAAGACCATTGGAGGATTGGTCAATGATCAGATCAAGTCGTGACCATTGGATATGCAAGCGCCATATCAAGGGCAAGGATTGATTGTGGAGCGTGAAGGGAGAATTAAACAACACGTTAATTCCAATCCCACAATTAGTCTAGACCGTCGATCGTCACCCGCCAATAGATCTATGGTTGGCATCAGTTCCACTACGAACGAGCAGTTTCCATTGTAGAACTCGATGATAGTTTTAAACATCGTGCAAGTTGGGACCCTGCAATCATCCATGATCCCTGATCTACTCAAGGAGCATTCTCGACTGTTGGATCATAGAGGAAACCTGAATAAAGAAGGAAAATAATCTTGTCCGTTGATGTAGATTTCAGGACAAATTAGGACCGTCAGATCAAGGGGAAGTCATAATAATTAGATCTAAACTGACAGATCTAAAGTAGGAGCTTCAAAAGATATCTTAGCCATTGGATTAAAGTTGATTAGAACAACATTCATCCCCGACGCTGACTAATCTGGAGAAAATAATCTCAGAATGGGTAAGATTAGCCGAAGGCCAAAGTCCCAAAGTGGACATGAGTCTTCCGATCCAAGGAACACTTCGCATAATATACCTATTGTTGGATCGAGTAAAGTGGAAGGAAAATGTAAGCCACAAATGTTCCAAAGAGGACATGAGTCGTATGATCTGAGAAATATTTCGGGAGTCATATTGACCGTCCAATCTATATAAAGTGGAAGGATAGGATAATAAAAGATGAAGGCCAGAGCCCCAATGTATCGAAGTAAATGAGGACCATCAGATCTAGACAATACATGATGGTCAATGGATCGAAATAATGGTCAACTTTGGCGCTGACCACTTCGGAGAAAATGGGTTGAGAACATGTAAATTCACCCAAAGCGCCAAAGGACGAAGTCACTCTCAGTCGTCAATCTGAGATACATTTCAAGAGTTAGGACAACTATTAGATCTAGGAGAAGAACATGTGCCACATGAGGAGATCCACTTCAGCTAGGACACGTGGCACAATCAGATGATGACAAGTGTCAAAGTGCAATTGGAATTTCAGGTATGTGTAAGTCATGAATCTAAGTGGCATGTGGCTGCCACTTAGTCAGTGCCACATCAACAAGTTACGTCACTCCAGGAGTTTGTACTTCAATATTTTCACTAGCAGCAAATCCCTGAAGTTCCGAAATGAACGAGAATCATTCATCGTGCAAATAAAATATAGACCGTCCGATCTACCACGATGAAATATGCTTCGGGATATTTGAAATATTACAGAGGTTGGAAGTCATGAAGGATGAAGTCCCGAAGTAACGACAGTCGTCCATCTCATCGTGCAATTAAAACATGACCGTCGATCTTGACAAGTGATCAAGAACTTATTTATCCTAGCACCTGGTCACCGCCTGTGGTCGTATGGAATAAATAAATAAGGATAAAAGAAGAGGAAATGCTTAAATTAATAAGATTGTTGTTCTGCGCCTGTGGCCATATGAAAATGGTTTGAAGGAAGTGCCTCATACAGATTTAATTCGGGAGAGAGTTAACACTAGAACAATACAGAGAATCGACAAAAGATCAAATATGATCTGTTGGTGAACTGAGAACACATCAAAAGCATGAGTACGATATAATGATTCGATCCATGTCTGTGATCAACTCATGAAGACAAAAGAACCAACAAAGAGTCATGATTAAAAGAGAGTTAAATCATAAGCATTATGAATAAAGGATAAAAGGAAAAATGATATTATTTAAAGTTTAATATTATCATTTAAATGAAAATGTACAATGGTTCAATATCAAAAGATGCAATGATTCAAATTCACAGCAGTTGGAAGACTATATAAACAAGAAAGAATGGTGAGAAGAAATGTAGTTGAATTTGTTGAAGTATAGATATTTATATATAATGGATTGAATGAAGATTCATTCTATCAGGTTGGTCCTGTTTACAAGCTGGGTCTTGTATGAGGATTGGATTCCTCACATCTCAGTTGGATCTGAGATCAACAAGTTGGGACTTGTTATGAGGGTTGGATTCCTCATTTCTCAGTTGGATCTGAGAACTACAAGCTGGGTCTTGTAACAAAGAGTTGGGTCTCTCATATTTGCTTGAAGTTGAAGATATTCAAAGATTGATCTTATGTATTGATTCAAGTTAAATAAATAAATAAAGTATTTATTCTTTTATATATTGGTTGATAAAATGAAATAAATATATGTTGTTCAGGTAATTTATGAAAAATGGAAAATTGTCCAAAGTTTTGTGACACTGATTCACCCCCCCATCTTAGTGTCAAGTGTCCATTTCAACACAATAAATCTAGGTTATAAATTCCAATTACTTCAAGTTTCCCTTCCTCCAAAAGAGAAGCATTGGAAAACCATATGGAAAAGTGAATCCATCCCCAAAGTTAAAGTGTTCAGCTAGGTTCTATGCCACAAAAGAATATTGACAACTGAAAACCTCAGAAGGAGGGGAATTGAAGGACCAACAAGATGTGTACTTTGCAAGCAGAGCGAGGAATCGATCCTTCATGTCTTCATTGAATGCACCTTCACTCATGAATTCTGGAGAATATTTTTCTTGGGACTAGTAAGCACTCCACTAAGACCCAACAACATTAATAAAGCCTACTTTACTTGGATCAAAAGATATCCGGGTAGCATCCTCAATAAACCTCTCCTAAAAAGGGTTTGTGATTTTTTTCCTTTCTATATAAATTGGAAAGTTTGGATAGCCAGAAACAAGGAAATTTTCAATAATGAAGCCACCCAACCCCAAAGAGTGGTCTCGCAGGTTTGGGCCTTAATGGTTGAAACAATAGAACTTAGAGGAAAATCGAAGCAGGTCGCCTCTGATATGGAGGCTCAATAAAGGACCTGTTTGAGTTCAGTTCTGAATAGTCCAAGCAACATGAATTACAATAAGATTGATTCTAAAAGTTCCCCAGGCTGGAAACTTAGACTCTCCGACGAAGATCTAGAAGATTAGATAAAGAAAAGAAACAATTTTTTCTTTGATGGAGCCTCAAAAGGAAATCCATGGGTGGCAGGAGTGGAGGGGGGTTGTTGTTTGACCCCGGAGGAATATAGGTAGCAAGATTTTCACGGGGACTAGGAAAAACAACTTACAATCATGCAGAGACTCTTGCTGCTTGGAAAAGAATGGAGATAGCAAAGAGCGGAGAGGTAAAAAATCTAACTATAGTAGGAGATTCAACTCTTACTATTGAAATTATATATAGAAAAATTCCTCCAAACAACATAATCCTCAATCGAAAAATAACAAGTATTCTAGACCTCAAAGAAACCATGGAAAACTTCAGCGGGTTCAATGTGCTAAGAAATAAAAAAAAAGAAAGTTGATCAACAAGAAAATCGAGCATGCAATTTAGAGGAAGGATGTATAATCATTGGGGATCACTCTCGGTGGGACCTGATCCCTTAGATTGGATGTCACCATCCACTCATCATCATTATTGTAACACTTTGCATGAAAAGATGGAAAATGTAGAATATTTTGCAGCCGATAGAGCCATAGTAGTACACATTCAGCGTGTCGATAGATGGATGAGGCATGTAAGCATTTATGAATTATATAGGAGGATCTGCACCCATGAAATTTCATCGTAAAACCCATATTATTATCTACTTCAGACAACATACGAAGCATGTATAAGTTTGCAAGATGATATCATGATTTGGATTGAGCGCATTGCAGTGCGTCGAGACTTTCTCATTTTCATTGGCAGGGTGGAAATTACGTTGCACATAAATAAAGACAATTTCTTGTGGTTTCTATGAATTTCTGTTGCAGGGGACTTGATTCCAAAAAAAATTGATTCGATGACTCCAACACACCCTCACCTTCCTAGACTTGATAAACTCCTAAAAAATTTGGAAGAGACAATGGTCGGGTTTATGCAGAAGCTCGATGGATGGAAAAAAGGAGTCGAGCGAAGGTATCAATCAGACTTTCAGGACCTTTCAACTCAATTTCAAAATTTGTAGCAGAAAGTTGATAGGATTAAAGCAAAAAAGGAAATTCAGGAAGTGGAGCTAAAATGCCCGAGGGAAAGAACAGAGTAGTAGGACTACCAGATCAGAAGACTAAAGAGATATTTAAAAAACATAGAAGAAGAAAATGATCCCCCTCTAAGTGGATTTAGGAGGAAAATTCGCTATGGGCATCACTCCAACCGCTTCGAGGGGAATGATAGCAGAGAAGAACCCACTTTGAACCAGACTCGAATTCAGATAAACGATTCGCAGGCAAACAACCTCCACTCAATAGCTCTGGAAATCAAACATGAAAGGATGAATCAAGACAACTTCTAGGTTATCAATGATTAGTAATGAAGTGTAATTTTTTTTCTTGGGTAGTAGTTTTATTAAAGCTTATAGTAATTGTTGGAGCCGCCTTTGTTTTTTAGCCTTTTTTTTAAATTTTATATCTTAATGCTTGAATTCGAAAGCTGGTTTTGGTATTTTCCTTTATTTTCCCCAAAATATCAGAAGTGTCATCACGCAAGCAGTGACGGTTATCATACTCTTAAGGCAAGATTTATTTTTTTAATCGTTTAAACGAGTCTCTCCTTTTTTACCTCGGGATGTCGCATGTCGGAAGTTATAGATCACATAGTTTACAAGTCCCGAGGGGAAAAACGACGAAATAGTTTTAAAAAGTTTACCCAGATCAGTACCGAGAGTAAAGATACTCTAAACCACAGTTAAGAATCACCGGGATTTCGTGTCTCGGTGTTTGCTAGCTCCAAAAGTCTTACCGTCATAACCCCGATAGCCGAAACCGCGAGATTCGTGTTTTAGTAACCCGGGTTAATGTTAAAGGTAAAAAGCTTAGCCGCGGTTAAGATCTGTCGAGAATTCGCAACTCGACATGTTTTCCCTCAAAAGCTATACCTTCGAAGCCCCGAGTCATGAATTCGCGATATAAATAAAAACGTAATTAATTAAACACTTAATCCTGGTTACGTTTTTTTATCAACCAAAGCTAATTATCGCAATCTCGGGTTTTAGAGGTTTAAAGGGTTAAAGTGAAAACTCCTGATGAGGCGAATGCCGAAAGATTAATTAACATTTAAAAAGGCCTGATTAATTAAGCTAAGCCATCATTTCCAAAGTTTTAATACGAAAATTAATATGCAGAGTCTACAAGGCAATTTTAAACTTTCCTTGCGCCAACTTGCATTACGAACTGTCAAAATCTATGACATTAATTGGAAATGAGGCGAATTGACAAGTAAGGGTTTGGTTTTTATTGCTAAATTTATATTTAAGAACGATTTGACCGTTCTGTTCCTAAGGACGACCTAGTTTTAAATGGTCGAAGACATGGATCTTTTATTTGTTGTCACAAATTTCATTTCTATTCTACGCAGAGCAAACTTTTCTCGAACGAACTAATTTCTGTATGTATACATATTTTTATCCCAGGAGAGATAAAGTAGAATCCCCCACCATGGCCCCATGAAAAGCGTCTAAAGCCACTGTTGAGGTTTCAGGACAAGGTTCAGACAACGTTTCTGATACTTCACCTCGAAGTGTCGACTCTGTCAGGACCTGGTCATATATTTATGAGGTTCTACAGTCCGAATTGGTAGATGGTTTGGATGATTCCAGTGACAATGAAAAAGACAACCTAAGCACCAAATATAAGATTGTCGTCCAGACTGAAATGCATAAAGTAGCGGCTATGCCACGTTTTCTCCCTTACTATGATATGGTTCGGTGGGCATTAGACCATGTAGATATACCAACTAGAACCATCGTCAATGAGCACAGAGTCACTATTGGGACTTTTATACCCGAACAATTGCAGGCTATGTACAAGTTTCCAACTGTGTCAGACTTTGTATACAATGCCGAATTCCTGGAAAATTTTAAACAGAAGGAATGTGTGCAATACGAAAAGAGTATGTCCAGTTTAATCAAAGATTGGGTTTCACACCCTGTGAAGTTCAGGGCAGACAGTAATGGTGTATATTCAATATCTTCTCTGGAACCACAGTTCAAATATGTAGCTATGATGACCTGCAGATTATATGGGAGAGAGGACACCACACATTTTTTCCTTCAGTGGGTGCCTCTAATCCATTCAGTCACCGAAGGTTGTTCCTTCGACTGGGATAAACTATTGTCCGATAGTTTGACTAGTCGAGTTACAAAGTATCCAGCGCAGAAGGAGAGTGGAAAGATTGCTTCATTCTTTATGTCCACGTATATCATGGACGTCGTGTGTTTTCTGACGCATTTTCCCTTAATGAGTTGGAGCTGGACTCCATCGGAGGCTGAGCCCATCCACGTCTACCATTCAAAGCTGTGGGAAAACAAAGCTTCAGATTTTTTGTATGAAATCTTTAACTGGGTAATGGTACCGCTGCATGTCACTATCTTCAGCCACCTGCCACCCAGGATCTCAAACAATATTGTGGTAAATCTGAGCAGTATAGCCGTCTGGTACGTGGAAGTAGAATTTTCATATCTCAGGGTTTTCGGCGCTTCTGTTCCTCTACATGCCTTACCATTATTCATACCCGATAGGATGGCTTGTCATGAGATTGCTAGGAAAACCGTAATCGGTGGCGTAAGCAAGGAACTTAAGGGATATTCTAAGAAGGTATGGCCACCTTTTCCTATTCATTTAAATTCCTATTCTTTGTTAGATTTCGAGCATGCTAAAGCTGAGGCAACAGCCCTGGAAGACCTGAAATTGGTTCATGTCGAATTCAAGAAACATGATCCACATAGGGTCATAAGTAATCACTTAGCCAGTTGCGGGCTAAAAAGGTTTGAGCACGAAAATTTTCCCTTGGATGACATTTTTTGAGGCACGAGATCTTATGCCGAGGCTTTAAAATTCCAAGAACATCGTTGAAGTTGTCTTCCCCCAGTATTGCGGGGTGAGAATCCAATAACAACAGAGGTGCAACAAAAAGAAGTCGAAGGCTCCAAAGATTCAGCACCCAGACAAGAAGAACACCAGGACAGGGAAGAGCAATCTGGGAGCCCGAAACCAGAAATGAAAACTCCCGATCCACCGAAAAATCCAACTCCAGTAGCCACTCCAGGCCAATCAGCTAAGGAAATCGAAAATCCCATCGCCTCCATTACTCCCTTACAGTCAACTAAAGGGAACATAGATGCAGGGTGTATTTTCAATGAAGAATTGATACCTATAAGGATGGAAGAGCTCCCTCCAAATGAGTTCTTTTTGATAAAAAGAGAAAAGCTGTGGTAAAAAGAGAATTCTATCAAGAAGCAGGATCAACGGCCAAAAAATTTAAGGTGTTGACCGATGGGAAAGATATGAAGAAAGAAGAATTTGCGATAGAAATAGCCGGAACATTAGGGGCGTTTGCTACGACAAACCAATTTTCAGTCGGGGTTTTGAAAAATTAGTTGAAGCAAAAAAATCGCCTCATCAAAACCTTAGAAGCTAAACTAGCCACAACAGAGGAAGCTGCCAAAGACCAAGCGAACGCATGAATAGAAAAAGAAAGAATGGCCGATAAAAAGGAAATTGAGCTGCTCAAAGCTAAGCTCGAACAAGCAGAGCTGGTAGCTTAGACCAGTCAAATACAGGTAGGCCAACAAAGAGACGCTATAGGGAAGCTACAGGTTAGATTAGAGTTCGCCAAAAGCCAAGTTATAAATATCGGGATATTCCAGTCCCAGGCTATGGAGATTCGGAGCAGAGTTTCTGTAGCCCAACGAAGTTTACTTTCCAAGGTAGAGACGATTCGGGACTACCGCCTGCTTATTGATCAAGTATTGGAAAACTTATCTGTCAGAGAGAGAGAAGATGGAGAAGCTCAGGTCACATTTCAAGAGGCTGTAATAGCTACAACAAACATGGAATCGACAAATAGTTCCGAGTTTTCCATTTCGGAACAGACCCGAGGTAATATTTTGTTGAAAGAATGGGAATGTAGCATATCAGAAGGCAAATTGCAAGCCAAGAAGGTAAGGAAATCCTGTGAAGAGGATTTTGGTTCTATAGATGGAAATTTGTTGGGCATTGATAGTGAAAGCAATGCTGAGACACTGAACCAAATGAATATGGCGAAACTCTCGCTTGATATAAATGAGAAAGAAGAAAGAGATTCGGCCGAAGTCTCACAAGTAACTCTGGCAGACATAGTTCAAATAGATAAATGGATTATTAAACCAAGTGTGCGATTGTGCACTATCGACACCCTAGACCGACAGATGGAAGAAAGGTTACCACAATTAGTCAGAGATTGTTATATTTTTGAGGCCAATTGTAAAGAGAAACCTTCTAGGTTGATATCTCGGCTGGTGGAAAAATGTGTCACTTGTACCGAGCATGCAAAGGGGGAGGCTTCTGGTGCCAAATAAAGACAGAGATAAAGAAATGAAATGATTGATCTCCTTCTTGTTGTAACTGAAAATCCTGGAACGATTGAGATTCCATCATATGTAAATTTGTATAAATATACAATAGAAGGAAGGAACAAGGGCTGGACCTTTTTGGGTCGATTGTAATAGATATTTTCTCCCTCAAGAGTTAATACAAAGCAAATCCGAAAATTCTCGATTCTGTCACGACTGTGTTATGAGTTTGTTTCCTTGTATTTCATATTTAATTTCATTTCATACATGTATCTGATGAATGTTTCACTATAACTTAGTACAACCTCTACTATAGTGAATTAATTTTAGTTTTCTATATTGTTTACCGTTTTTCCTCTGTACCGGCTATCAGCAGGTATAAGACCAGTGAACACTTTAGATTTCTATATATATTTTATACTTCATCAGGTTATTTCTTTATCTGTTTCTTCCTCTGTTTACAAGTGAGATTCTCCCTTGATAGGAGCCTTACATGATAGACAACTTAATGTTTTCTTACACCTCATACACATCTATTAAAATATAACTTAGTTACAGGAAAGGGCCTTTGGTTTGCACCCTATTTTCACTGCCGGATCTATAAACTCTCCTTTATACGACCGAAATCTAGACAACATCTAAAAAGTTTTGAGATTTTCTTATCTTTCTGTTCCTCTATGACTGTCCCTGTGACAAGACAGCCTAATATCGAAGCTAGACTATCAGATCAAACACATATTGCCTTGAACCTTTTTGATACTATTATTAAAACAACCACTATTCGGGTGGAACTTGAACGTTCGTGGGCAGCGATTGAAAGGGACATAAACATCCAGGAACAGTTGGAAGCTAGACAACAACCTATAAATCAGCCCTAGCTTCCCTTGCCAAAGGTTGACATTTCTTCCTTCTCTACCCCTTACTCACTTTCAGATGCCTAGACACTGTACTTCTAAGCCTTAAGTATAGACTCTGAAACAACATATTTTTGGCATCGTTGCTGGGGACCGAAGTTATGAAATCATTTTCCCATGGAAAACGACATTTTTTTCATTGAAAGTGTCACCCTTTGATAGTGAACAAAGAGTGCACACCTTTTAAAGGCTTTCCAATCTTTCACTTAGCAACTCCATGATTAATAAGCTGGCATCCGGTCGAAGGAATACCAGGCAAAACCCGGATGGTAAACAGACCACACCCGTTACTGATCCTGAGAAGATTTTAAAGGCGAGAGGCTCTCTTAAGCCGACCCCTACAGTCTATCAGCTTAATTACCCACAACTGAAGACCAAGAGTTCTTCTGAACCTTCAACTTCACGCAGCCCTCTTTTCGACACTAAGGATCTAACATCAAACTGCTCCGAAGTTAGAAGTGAAACCCGTCCAATAACCTCTGTACTACATAAAAGAAAAAGTCTTGTAGAAAATTCATCTGCTGTCGATATATCGTCGACTCTTCAGTTAAATTTCGCGACCTCACCCAGTCTTGAAGAATATTTCACACATCCAGTTTCCACACCTGTTGGTTCTCCTGATTACATCTCTTGCAAGTCCAAAGAGCCAAGCCCTCGCATCCCTTACCAATCATCCTCGGATTTTTCACCCCGCGAAGAAAGTAAAGATTCACTTTTAATATTCCAAAACCCCCTTTACAACTTTCCACTAATATAAATGGCAGCTGTCAGAGGGGGAGGTGGAGGGGTTGTCGGAGGAGGTGGTGGGGGTCCTCCTAGAGGAGGAGGTGGAGGTTCTCCTGGGGGAGGAGCTGGAGGTCAAGGGCCTGCCTCCCCTCCTAGAGTGTTTGCTAAAGTGGCAACAAGATATGCTCCTTTGGTATTGTCCGTTCCTCTGCACGACCTTCCCGAAAATTATATAAAAAAATTGCCAAAATTCACTGGGGAAGGAGATCTGACTGCAGCTGAACACATAAATTTCTTTGATCAATTCACATACATCCTAGGTCTCGAACATGAAGATGTGTATTCGAGGCTTTTCATGCAAACCTTCAAAGGTCAGGTCTGAACTTGGTTTCAGAGTCTACCTGCAGGATCTATCTTTTCCTATGATGCCTTGGAAGATGCTTTCCTTAGACAATGGGGCGAAAGAAAGGACCACCTATACTATTTAACTGAGTTTGGGTATTTAAGAAAAAAGAATTCAGAAACAATTATGGATTTTATTCAAAGATTCAAAAAGTTGTATAACAAAATCCCAGCCGAGGTTAAACCGTCCCAACCCGCAGCCAAAGTAACTTTCGCGGGGGCTTTCGAACCAGATTTTGCACTTCTTTTACAGGAAAGAAGGGGAACTACTCTAAACTGAATGCAAGATGACGCTGTAGAAATTGAGTCAAATATGATGGCTTCTGGTAAGTTAAAATCTAAAGTAGAAGCGGGAAACCGAGAAACTAGACGCTTTAGAGAACAAGCAGGGCCGTCAGGGTCTAATAGATACACAGATGACAAAGTAGACGATATGGCCAGGATAATTAAGGAGTTGTCTAATAAGATATCCAGTATGGAGCTAGAATAGTCCAAAGCCTATTCTTTCACCAAAAAAGATTTAAGGAGGAATCCCAATCCCCCAAACCAGCAAAGACAGATAAAAAATGAAGATCAAAAAATACAAACTCCCCTAAAGAACAGAAATTTTATAGGAGGGAATGATATCCAAGATTTCAGAGATTTAGATGATGATGTCACGAACTTGGGTGATGACTGCACACAACCTTATCTGACTAGAGAGGATTATGAAAAATCTCTAAACACTCAACAATCATCTATTAAGGGTGAAGAAAGAGATTATACTGACCTTTGTAGTTATCAAGAAGAAACCGATATGATAATGGCTGAGGTCCAACCTAGGTATAACTTGAGATCTAAGAGTAAGCCCATTTCAACTACTCAACCTAAGAAAATTCTCCCAAGAGGTCAAACTTATGAGCCTACCCTGGAAGAAACCGTGTTACGTAACAACAAAGCGAAAGTAGTAAACGTGCAAGAACCCGAAGTGGAGAAGGTTGAGACTCAAATAAAGGAAACTGAAGCAGCTAATACAAATACACCTTTAACCAAGATCATGAGTAATAAGGCAGTCCAGACAAATAAGTTGGAAAAGAAGGATTCAGAAGTCCCAACTAGAGAAACAGACAAGGTGAGCGGAGTTTTTAGTTTCGAAAACGAGATAAATAAAATTAAGATACCAATTCTTCTGGTAGAATTAACGAAAAACCCAGTTTATTGAAAGCAGATTACCAAAGTGATAGGCGTTTCAGAGCTAGAAAGCCAATCTAACGTTTTCAACCTGGAAGATGATAAGCCCAACACCACTTTTGGTCCACATTTTGAAGGAGCCAAAGACACTATTGCTCGCTTTTATATCACCTTAAACGTGTACGATCAACTGCTACATAATTGCATGCTAGACTCCAGAGCCTCACATAACGTGATGCCTAAAATTATTATGGACAGATTGGGCCTCTAGATCACCAGACCTTATGGAGATCTTTACTCATTTGATTGGAGAAAAGTTAAGTGCGTGGGAATGATAAAGGATTTAGTAGTCACCCTGGAACAAGTCCCAGTTAAGAGTGTCTTGATGGATGTGGTCATTGCTGATATTCCCCCCAAGTACGACTTACTATTGTCTAGGTCATGGGGAGCCAAGCTGGGGGGTTCTCTTCAACTGGCTATGACGTACGCCACAATTCCTATGTTTGGTGGGCAATTTACTCGGTTGTACAGGGAGACGAGGTTAGCATATACAGTAAGCAACCCTCAAAATCCGAACAATTTCCCTATTTACATTGTAGATCAAGATTTAGGAAATTGTATCTTATCTTTTGACGATAGTTTAGATGGTTGCACAGAGGAAAATGATATAGAGTATGAAGAGTTAGGTAACATGACCGGGGATATGTGTAGCACCGGTATCTGGAAAATGTTTTTTAAAGGTGCCTTGTCATGCGAAGGAGATGGTGTAGGAGTGCTTTTTGTGGCACCCGAAGAAAGGTTCGTTGTCCCTTTTTCTTACAGACTACAATGGGATATAGATTATACTAACAATGTATGTGAATACGAAGCCTTGGTCTTAGGATTAGAGGCTTCCAGGAGGCTAAAAATAAAAAACCTAAAGGTATATGGAGATGCGGAGTTGATAGTCAAACAAATAAATTGACAATACCAGGCCAAGCATCCCAAATTAAGATCATACATAAATTGTGCCTGGGATCTAATGGAAAACTTTTTCTCGTCTGTAAATTCCCACTTCATCCCATGCATAGAAAACTTACAGGCTGATGCATTAGCTAAAGAAGCTTCAACTTTCACTCCTCCTACAACCTTTAAATTGAAGTATCACATAGAGATAAGACACAGACCATCTATACCGGATAATATCCAGCACTGGTAGGTTTTTGAGGATGATGAACAAATTAAGAAGTTTCTTGAAGCAGTAGGCAAATTTTCTGAAACTCACACGGATCAAGAAAATCAGAACGACCATATATGGATCATGCAAGAAGGGGAGGACCCTCAAGATTTCCAAGACAAAATCGCAAATCATCGCATGCTGGTCCTAAAAAATAACCAGATTCCAAAAGGACTGATCCCTCTGGAAAGATTGTTTGATCAAAACGACATATCGGTAAAATCCACCTTACAACCCCAACCAAAAGAGGTTGAGGACTGTGACATAGGAACCAAAGAAGAGTCCAGGATGGTTAAAATATCTAAACTCCTCCCCCCTAAAATAAAAGGCAAGTATAAGGACCTACTCAAACAATTTAAAGACGTTTTTGCCTGGTCTTACGACGAGTTAAGAACCTACGACACTACTGTGATTGATCACAAGATACCTCTAAATCCTGGGGTCAAACCCTTTAGACAAAAGCTTAGGCATATCAACCCCATTTTATTGCCTATGGTCGAGAGAGAAGTGAAGAAGATTTTAGAGGAGAAAATTATAGTACCTCTGAGATATTCCGACTGGGTGGCAAACCTGGTCCCGGTTAGAAAAAAGAGTGGGGAAATTAGATTGTGCGTGGATTTCAGAAATCTAAATAAGTCCTCTCTTAAAAACAACTATCCACTGCCTAAAATGGATCACGTGCTAGAAAAGGTAGTTGGGGCGAACATAATGTCTATGATTGACGGTTTCTCTGGATATAATCAAATTGCCATGAATGAACAAGATAAAGAAAAAACAACTTTTACTACCCCTTGGGGTACTTTCATGTATGATAAAATGCCTTTCGGTTTGATGAATGTAGGAGCCACGTTCCAACGTGATATGGACATCGCTTTCATCAGAGAGAGGGATAAGTTCGTAGTCATCTATCTCGATGATTTGATGGTTTTCTCCAAATCCGACGAAGAGCATTTGGTACATCCTACACAAACATTCGAAAAATGCCACAGGTTTGGTCTGTCCTTAAATCCCAAGAAATCACACTTCACCATGCAAGAAGGTAAACTTTTGGGTCATATTGTATGTAGGGATGGAATTAAGATTGATCCTAAGAGGGTTGAAGCGATAGACACTATAAACATTCCTAGAAATGTAAAAGAAATTCAATCTTTCTTAGGAAAAACAATTTTTTTATGAAGATTTATCCCAAATTTCGTTGAAATTGTAAAATTGATCACAGATATGCTAAAAAATAACAGCGAAGTAAAGTGGAAAATAGAGGCCAAAGTGTCATTCGCACACATTAAGAAATTCATAGCCGAGGCACCTGTGTTGGCAAGCCCCGATTATCTAAAAGAATTTCTTATTTTCTTGTTTTCCTTTGAACACACGATGGATGCGGTGCTCCTCCAAAAAAACGAAGAGGGTTTCGAACAGCCGATCGCCTTTTTCAGAAAGAGCCTCAGAGATGCAGAACTTAAATATGATATAATAGAAAAACAAGCGTACGCCATGGTAAAAGCACTGAAGGCATTTAGAACATATGTATTACACTCCAAGATAATTGCGTACGTGCCTACCAGTTATGTGAAAGATATTTTGGTACAACTAGAAAACGATGGGAAAAGAGGACGATGGCTTGCCAAGATTCAAGAATTTGACTTGGAAATCAAACCTACTAAACTGATAAAGGGACAAGGACTGGCCAAACTTTTTGCTGAATCAAATCTTAGAGCTCTGGATATAAACTGCCTGCAGGAATGTGAAGAAGACATGAACATAAACGAGCTTGATGAGCGAACAAATACAATTAAGATCGAAGAGAAGTTCATATCATCAGAGTGGTGCAAAAACATAGTATCCTACCTGTTGACTCTAAAATGCTCGAGTGAACTATCACCATCAAAAGGTAAGACTTTAAAGCTTCATTCGGTTAAATATTGTATTGCCGAAAATCAACTATATTGGAAAGACCCACTTGGTTTCTTATTAATCTGCTTAGTCGAATCGGAAACAGAAGGGGTTATAAGTGAATTTCACGAAGGAGTGTGTGGAGGACATCATGCTTGGAGGGCCACAACTTACAAAATTCTGAGGGCTGATTATTACTGGCCAAAACTTTTCTCAGACATTAACGCCAAGGTCCGAGCCTGTAACCCTTGTCAACTATTTGGGGGCAAACAAAAACTCCCGGTGCTACCTTTAGTTTTGGTCAAAACTGAAGCCCCTTTTCAACAATGGGGGCTAGATTTTATAGGCGAGATTAATCCACATTCTAGCGCCCAACACAAGTGGATATTAACTTCCACAGACTACTTTACTAAATGGGTGGAAGTTATTCCAACCAAAAGGGCAAATGACTCGGTGGTAATAGATTTCTTAGAAGACAATATTTTGTCAAGATTTGTCTGCCCCCGAAAGATAGTCACAGATAATGCCCAAACTTTCAAATCTATGGCTATGATCAGCTTCTGCCAAAAGTATAATATCATTCTTGGCCATTCCACTACGTATTACCCCCAAGGAAATGGACTGGTCGAGTCGTCTAACAAGAGCCTGATCAATATAATTAAGAAAATTCTTGGCATGTGCATTTAAAGTACGCTTTGTGGGCGAATCGCATAGGCACTAAAAAGTCTATCGACATTTCCCCTTTTCAGATGGTATATGGGACAGATGCGGTGTTACCTATAAATTTAGTGCTCCCCATGATGAAATTATGGCAAGATCAGAAAGAAGAACCTAATCATGTCACTAGGAGGATAAACCAACTAATCGAGGTTCAACAACACAGGGTCGAAGTAGATGAAAGGTTGCAGAAGTACCAAGACGACATGAAGGCATTATTCGACCGTAGGGCAAAGGACAGAGATTTCCTCCCAGGTGATTTAGTATTAAGGTGGGATGCAAGGAGGGAAGAAACAACGAAACATGGTAAATTCGATCACCTATGGTATGGGCCATTCAGAGTCTCGGCTCTCAAAGGAAAAACTTCTTTCCTACTAGAAAATATAGACGGTGAAATCCTCAACGCCCCTGTCAACGGGCGTTATCTGAAGCATTATTCTAAGAAAAATAATTGCTCCTAGCATACTATGTAAAAGTTTGAAACAAGCCTCTGAGTCAAAACTCCTCAAATTTTGTAAATTTTTGGAGGTTGGACGGTCTGGTTGCAACCTCCCCCTTCTCTTTTAATATAAATCAGTATATGTTCTTGTTAATATGTGTGTGTGTGTGTGTGTGTGTTTGTGTGTGTTGGATAGGTAGTTTGGATATAGTTTTGGGAAAAAATCCCAAGTATAGAAAAAGTACACGGAAGAAGAAGGAAAGACAATGAGCACGCAACTAAGGCGCATCCAAGAGGACAGTGTGCAGAAGAAGGAAAGTGTGTAGGAAGAAGACACCGTACATACTGAAGAATAAATCTGACACTCGATAAAGCAAGAGAGCAAGAGAATAAATCATGGCAAAAGGATGACAACCCGACATTCCAAAAATATAAGAACAACAGAAAAGAAGCATGAAGATTGAAAAGATGAAGAAAGCAACCAAATATCCAATTAACTGATTTGTCCATGCAATTTAATGGGTGTTTGGGAAGAACTAAGTAGGGTTTTAAGCCCTAGATTTTTATGTATAAATATCTAACATGTTGGGAGATTAGGGATTCTTTTTTATGGGATGTTAGGTTCAGTTGGGTTTTGTGATGTTCTGTTCTATGTTGATATATAGTCTATGAGATGTATTGAGGGGTTACTCACTATTCTGTGAAGGACGGGGTTCTCGGTGTAGTGGTTTTTTGAATGTAAAAGTCTGTGATGAGAAGAATGAATACATGAATGCTAAAGAAATGATATTGAATTGTGTGTTGTCTGTATTTGATATGTTTTTCTTAGGGATTATCGATGGATGTCTAGTAGATTAGTTTTACCTCATGTTGAATATTTGTGCAATAAGGATAACTATTACAAACAAGGATTATTGATGAATCTATATTATATTGATTATAGGAATCCGAATCATACATAAGTTAATACTAAATGAGAACTAAGTTACACGCACTGACATAATTAGAAAGAATGAACCAAATGATTTCCTCCCATTCCCTAAATAATGCAGAAGCTTAGTTCTCGCAGTCCCAATAGATACCTCGGGTGAGACTTCATCTGTGAAAGAAGGTGTTTCCAAAAGGGACAGTGTCTGGTGGTTTTTGTTGGTAATATATAACTCAAACCTAGGGTCTTACAACCTGGAAACAATGCCAACAAATGGTTCTATTTCTAGGATCGATAATTTGTGATTAAGGGAATGTTTTGGAGGTCGATTAAGAAGGAGATCACAGAGTGGTTGGAAAGAAAGGAACAAGAGTTTGCACGACATGAGAATAGAAATCCTCAGATGAGTGACAAGAAATGGTTGTAGAGGTATGTGTACACATATTTGCATGAAAGTTTCTTTGAAGAATTTCCAAATATTCTGATCAAGTGGCTAGAAAGGTTAGTAGAGAAAACTGGAAGGTTTAGGGCAACATTTCCAAGGAATTGGACTCCTGAATTTGTAAGACAACTGAATTTTTTAAGTAACCCAACTAATTGAGTAGTTGGCTTTTGGTTGGATAACATATTAAGAGGATATTTTACAGAGTTTGCAATAGATTGCATTCAATCATACAGTGTGGCAGAAAGGGAATTTTTCAAAGGTCCATGCAAGAGGTTCTTGAAATCATTAGGTACATGGATAAATATACTATTGTGTGAAAAACAAGTGATGATCATGGAATCCGAAGGCTGAAGGGGTTCACGAACATAGGGGAAACAAAGGATGACAAGAGGATCGTCTGAGAGTCTGAATGAAGAAAGTGGTGGAAACAGAAGGGAGAGACTGAGGATGCAAGAAGACAGTATACCAGAGGAACAATACAAGTTTGGAGAGTTGTGCAAAGGAAGGAGGTACAAGAGGAAAAAGACTGTAGCTGAGAAAGGAAAATCGCACAGTGAGCCAAAGGGGAGAGAACCTTGTGCACTAGTTTGAATCGTGGAGATACCATATATAGGAGGAGAATAAGAGGAGCTCTAGTCTAGTCCAGTAATAGACGATCCATTAAGTCCTACTCAGACTGAGATCTGTGTTGAATCTATGACCATCTCTTTGTTACCACAATCAGAGATAATAATTGAATATTTTTCAAAATCCATTGTAGTTATCCAAGGAGGATAAAGTAGTAGCAGTCATAATAGTGGAAGTAGTGCGCAGAGTTAGAGTCATATTCATAGTTAACCAACATCACCAATAGTAGGGAATACACAAAGAAACATGGTAGGGGTAGATAATACTTTTAGACTTCCTGCGTTCCCGGGAGTGGGATTAGAGGATCCATAACAACATTTGTTTGTCTGTGAAACAATTTGGGCCACTAAGAACGTACAAGATGAGGCTGTGATGATTTCATAGTTAGTGACAACACTTATAGGTCGTGTACTATTATGGTATATGAAGTTGTAGAGTATCACACCTACATAACAGTCCATAACTTCAGCAGAAATAAAACAAGCGTTGTTGAAGGAGTTCAAAAATCCAAAGTCAGAATCGCAACACATAAGAGAATTGAAGGAGATTAAACAAGTATAAACTGAGTCACTATGAGATTTTGATTAGATATTTAAGGATGTGATGGGTAGACTGACTTTCCAAATCCTAGATTGACAACATTAAGAATGGTTTATTGCAGGACTTCTACCAAACATTCAGAGGAAATTGATTCAACAAAAGGTTACGTTGCAGACTGAGGTGCTCTAATTTGCAATGAAATTAGAGTCATGTCAAGTAGGACATACTGAAGGAATGGCATAAGTTCAAATGTAGTTGGCTGCATTGACAATTTAACTGGACGAACTCACAAAAGGGAAGGAGAAATGAGAACAAGTTTGGTGTACCGAGTGAAAAACTGAAGGACATCACAAGGATGAATGCCCAACATTCACACAGTATTTGGCAGCTAGAGCACTGAATCCATTACTAGAGGGGATAATGCGAGATATGTAATAAATGGGGCCATCATCCCACTGAGTTTCCATTACTACAAAAGTATCATAGTACAACAAGGAACTTATTTTGCAAAATTTTCAAGTATGTGGGACACCAAGAGAAGATTTATTGCATGTTTGACTTAATGAGGGAGCACACATCAGATATGTATAGGATTTAGGAAGAGAATGTTGTAGCAGAAGGGGGTGGTCTGCAATACGAAAATCAAAGAGGTTTCAATAAAGGGAACAAAGGAAACTTTGGTAGAGGTCGAGGAAAAGAAAATTTTAGTATAGGAGGAAGAGGACCGATTATATGTTACAACTGTAATGAACCTGGACACCTATATTGCGTTTGTCAGAATCTGTGTACGACATGCACATACTACAGAGAATTGGATCATTTGACATAATATTGTCCTCAACTAGTTGCGAAATGGCAGGCCAATGGTAACCCAAACCATAATCAAAATTAGAATGTGCATAAGATATCAATTGAAAAACAGAATGAGGGACCAATAATAACAATTGTTACGAGCGAAGGAGCTAGAACAAGGGATGGTATAATGAATCAAGGAAAATAGACTGAGCAATGGGTAAGGAAGTCATCAAGTCCTACACCAACTTTTGATCCTCAACATGAAAGGGAGACATATCAGAAAGTGAGAAAATAAGTACTTGGACAAGATTGGGGAGCATCAACATCATCTGTGCCTCGTATAGAAGATCACACCGTGCCAAAGAATCCAATGGGAAAGGTAAGCACACTAACAATTTTTTTGAGGATTTGTGTAGAGTTAATGAAGGATGAAACTATGATAAGTACACTGTATGACATGATTGAACATTGCACATGAGGAAGGGAAACTCCTATTGCACAAAGGATGGTAAATCATGTACTGAACATGAAGAGAACCAATGAAGAATTCTGATTTAATGTGCAGATTGGGGAATATTATGTGGATAATGTCATCCTGGACTTGGGATCCGATGTGAATGTTTTACCGAAGAAGACATGGGAGATAATGGGAAAACCCAATTTAGTATGGTCTCGTGTTCATTTAAGGCTCACAAATCAACACAAAATAGTCTTGATCGATCGTTTGACATGAGTACCTGTGAACATAGATGGGGTGCACAACATAGCATAGTTTGAAGTTATTGAGATCGTGGATGACAGTCAACCATGTATAACACGGATGGGACTAGAATGGGATTTTGATAACCAGGAAATCATTAAATTGAAAAGGAGGGAGATGATATTTGTGTTAATATTTTTGGTGTAACTATGAAATATATTATTGTCTATTTGTTTTAGTCAAACCTTTAAAAGGTTATTATAATTATATTGTACATGTCCGCTCAACATAAATTATTATATTATTGGTATTTTACTTATCATGGGTTAGTTAGGTCAAGAGTCATGTCTTTTCATGAGACACTGTTGTGTATAAATAGAGGATATGTTCCTCTTATTTAGACACACACTCACACACTTCTCTTGTGCATCTTGGAGCGCATATGAAGGTCTAGCGCACAAGTCTTGGAGACTGGTTCTTTTGGTATTTTGTCTTGGTATTTCTTGGAGATATGTAACACATCATTGTATTATTTGAAGGAATCTATATTGAGGATTTTGGTTGCTGGGTTTTCTCCCCCATGAGGGTTTCCCAAGATAATCTTTGTGTTCTATTGTATCTGTGATTGTCTATCTTTTAGTGATCCTACTACATTTTTTATTGGATTAAGTAATTGTAATTATGTAACTAGAAAATTTAAAATGTCAACATGGTATGAGAGTAGGCCTGAATAGAAGCCAGTTGCAGATCTAGAAGCCTAAAAGGGAGTCGTTTTCAGTCTAGAGACATTTGTCGGAAAAACCAAGACCATCAGAAGGCAGGATGACTGCCGGAACAAAGATCGATGAGAAGCTAGATGGAGCTGATAAATTCAGGGCCTGGAATTGCAAAGTAACCATCCTTCTTGAAGAACATGAACTGGATAAGTTCATTATAGAAGAGGTTCAAGAACCTCAAGAAGATGAAGCTAAGGAAAAATATAAGAAGGACATGGTGAGAGAAAAAAGGATTATTGCAAACTCCATTAAGGACCACCTTATCCATCATATATCATCACTATCTTATCCAAAGAAAATGATGGACACCTTAACTCGTTTGTTTGAGGGAAGAAACATAAATCAAAGAATGACTTTGAGATCTCAATTGAAGAATGTGAAAATGTAGAACTCAGAAACCATTCACTCCTACTTCTCAAGAGTGAATCAAATCAAGGAGCATATAGAATCCATTGGTGAATCAATAGAAGGAGAAGAGGTGGTGATGACTACCTTGAATGTCCTCCCAAGGTCATGGGATGCATTCATTCTAGGAATTTGCTCAAGAAAGAAGCTTCCCAAGTTTAATAGGCTTTGGGAAGATTGTAACCAGGAAGAATCTAAGAGAGCTACAAGAGAATAAAAGATGGTAGATGAATATCAAACCCTAGCCTCCCACACTAGGAAAGGAAAGAACAAGAAGGAACATTCCTTAACTAAGAAGTTTAAGATGATTCAAAGAGACAACTCAAAGATCATATGTTACTGTTGTTAGGAATTGGGATGCTTTGTTAGGGATTGCCCCCTCATTATGGAAATTAAGAATAAGAAAGGAAGTAAGAGGCATCAAGCTCACACATATGAAGATGATGAGCCTCCCAAGAAGGTTGCAAATCAACATGAATCAAGTGATGAGGATTATGTTCTTATCTCAACCCTCACAGGTACTATTACTCATGGAAGTGACACTTGGTTGATAGACAATGGTGCTTCCAAGCACATGACAGGCTATGAAGACCCCTTATCTAAACTTATTCATAAAGATTCACCTCACACGGTGAAATTGGGTGATGAATATCAGTATCCAATCAAAGGTGTTGGAGAATCTTCCTACAAGTTAAACTAAGGCAAGTGTTAAGAACCAAATATCAATATAGCATAAAAAATCCTCAGAAAAAGTACTCAACGCCCTGAAAAAGAGATAATTTTAGATAATAAGCCTCTTCGAGGGGGCAACCTCCTTTTACCCCACTTAAATGTTCAAGTACAAGATGATTCAAAATGAAAATGTCTCCTTGGTATATATAGGAGACTAGG
>ML797768.1:94120-106375 GCA_009831015.1 Picea engelmannii
TTGATTTTGAGGTGGTTCTGCTAGACAATATTTCTTCTGTTGTATCTCCCAAGTTTCGGCCCTTCTGGGTATGAAAATTTCTTTTATGTATTTCTCTAATATTTCTTCTCTGCAATGCCACAGGTCTGATCAAAATTGGATGTTCCAAGTGGAATTTACAGTAACTTCCCTACAACTTGCTGATTTTTGGTCTTTCCAGGAGATCTCACTTGTATAGTGTGCCCTACACAAAATAATTGAGATCAAATTATGAAACTCACACCAAAAATGCTACAGACTGTCCACGATCCAATGAAACCAATCCCACACAATTTGGATACTCTAGGAAGAAGTTATGATTGTTTTACCTGAAACACCTTCTTGAGACTAGTCAATAGGACTAGTCAGATACCCTGTCTTACACAGGGTGTATCTACAAATTTAAGATTACCTAGAAGCTGAACGTTTTACGAAAGATACCTTACTAATTTATATAAATAGGCTCCAGATTTTAGGGTTTGAAACGTTACAGAATTTTTATAGCGAAAATTCCGCAATGACTTAGTTCAGGATGATTCCAGAACCCTATCTTGTACAGGATGTATCTCCTAAATTATAAGGCCTCAGGAGCTGAATTTTGAACCCAACGTACCTTGATCCGTATACTAAATATCCTTCAATTCGTTCCTTCTAAAACGTTGTATAAAAAAAGTTATAGCAAAAATTCCAAGGTATCTCAGATGTAGCAGCGAAACCCCAAGACCTTGAGCTCTGATACCATATGTTAAGAACCAAATATCAATATAGCATAGAAAATCCTCAAAAAAAGTACTCAACGCCTTGAAAAAGAGATAATTTCAGATGATAAGCCTCTTCGATGGGGCAACCTCCTTTTACCCCACTTAAATGTTCAAGTACACGATGATTCAAAATGAAAATGTCTCCTTGGTATATATAGGAGACTAGGAGGTATAATTACAACTAATGGCCTAAAGCCGACATAAATAAACAACATTACTAATATAATATTCCGCAATTAAGGGGTAATGAGCCAATATTAGGGCTTAACAACAAGCAAATAAAGATGAAGGAAGTTCTCTATGTTCCAGGTTTAAAAAATAATCTTCTCTCAATTTCAACATTGGAAAAGAAAGGATTTAGAGTAGCATTTATTGATGGTCAAGTTCTTATGTGGCCTAGAGGAAAGACCCTTGATGATGCAGTAGTTATTGGAGTTGAATAAGATAGACTCTACAAATTAAAAGGACATTCAGACTTCGCAATGGTTCATGATATTGTGAATCCTAGTGAAATATGGCATAGGAGATTTTCTCACCTACACTGCAAAGCTCTTCTGGTTGTGAGAAAAATGGTGATAGGTCTTCCAAAAATCCAAGCAGAACCAGATGGTGTTTGCAAAGGATGTGCGCAAGGAAATAACGTGAAGCACTCCTTTCCCAATAGTTATAGCAGAGCCAAAGGAGTTTTGGACATCATGCATTCAGACATATGTGGACCAATGTCGAAAACTTCACTAAGTGGATATGTATGTTATGTATCTTTCATTGATGATTACTCACATAAAACTTGGATTTATTTGTTAAAACCAAAGAATGAATTTTTTGGCAAATTCAAAGAGTTCAAGGCTCTAGTATAAAACTTGATAGATCGTACGATAAAGACCTTATGATTAAACAGTGGAGGTGAATTCACTTCAGAAGAATTCAAGGAGTATTGCAAGGAAATTGGGATTAAGAGGGAGTTTTCTAGTCCCTATAACCCTCAATAGAATGGAATAGTTGAAAGGAAGAATAAGACAATCATGGAAGCAGTAAAGGCCATGATCCATGATCAATATCTTCCTATGTATCTGTGGGAAGAAGCAACGAAGATGACAATGTACGTGCATAATAAAATTCCTCACAAATTGTTTGAAAACAAGGCACCCAAGGAAATGTTTCAGGAGAGAAGCCATAAGTCATCCATTTCATAATATTTGGCTACCCTGTATTTGTTCATGTCCCCAAGGAAAAGAGGAAAAAGTTGGACCCTTCCAGATGGAAGGGAATATTTGTTGGTTACAGTGACACATCGAAGGCTTAAAGGATATACATTCCCGGTTACCGGAAAGTGGAGATCAACTGATATGTAATCTTCGATGAGAATGCAACTTTTAGTGAATCCAAACAGATTCATTCAGAAGAGGCACATGAAGAAGAGAATGAATTTCCTAAAGTTCCAGAGGTAGTTGAACTAGAGGAAGTCATTCCAGAGGATCATGACATGATAGAACCTCAGAAACCAACCGAGATACCTTCTCGCAAGAGAAGATCAGCTTGGGCACAAGAGCTTATCAGAGATGTAGAAAGAATTGGTGCCCTAGATAAATGTTTCAGGGATAGTAAGAAGTCTAAGTTGTATTCCAGCTACGTGGCATGCTTGTGTGACATAATGGATGAAAAACCTTCCAGTTATGAAGAGGCTAGAAAAAATCAAGTATGGAAAGATTCCATGGCAGAGGAATACCAGTTCATTATGCAGAATGATGTTTGGGATGTTGTTCCCAGACCAAAGTAAAAGTATGTGGTGAGTTCAAAATGGATCTACATGATGAAACACGTAGATGATGGCAATATTGAAAAATATAAGCAAAGATTTGTGGCCCAAGGTTTCTCTCGGAAGGAAGGGATTGACTATGAAGAAAAATTTTCTCTCGTAGCAAGATATACCTCGATCAGGACTATACTTTCATTGGTCGCTATGATGAAATGGAAGGTACACCAGATGGATGTAAAGACAACCTTCTTGAATGGTGAAATAAAAAAGGGATTTTATGTGGAGCAACCACTTGGATTCTAGACACATGATAGGGAGACTCATGTGTGTAGATCAAATAAGGCTTTATATGGATTGAAGAAGGCACCCAAAGCATGGTATGGTAGGATTGACAATTTTCTGTTGACCTTGGGTTTTACCAAGAGCAGTGTAGATCCTAACCTTTAATTTAAGGTTGAGGATGGTGAACCGATGATTCTATTGCTATATGTACATGAACTGTTTCTAATAGGTGTAGAAAAGCTCATCACCGAATGTAAGAGAAATTTGGCTTCAGAATTCGAGATGAAATATCTAGGAATGATGCACTACTTCTTGGCACTAGAAGTTTGGTAGAGATCAGATAGGATTTTCCTAAATTAAGGAAAGTATGTTGTGTAAATATTGAAGAGGTTCGAGATGTTGGACTGTAAGGCCATGGTTACCCCGATGATATCAAATCTTAATTTTTTGCAAGATACAACTTCAGAGATTATGGATTCTACCTTATATAGGAAGATAGTGGGATCTTTGATGTATTTGATGAACATAAGACCCGATATATGTTTTGTTGTGAACACCCCGAGTCAACATTTGGAGCAGCCCATAGAGGATCATTTGGTTGTAGAAAAACATGTGTTGAGTTACCTTAAGGGCACTCTAGATCATGGTCTCTGGTATATATCTGACCATGAGTTTGGATTGTATGGATACCCAGATTCATATTGGGCCGACAGTATTCCTGACTGGAAGAGAACTTCCAGATACTATTTCAGTCTTGGCTCCATTATGGTCTTGTGGAGCAGTATAAAGAAGTCATGTGTGGCACTCAGTACGGCTGTAGCTGAATATGTGGCAGCATGTGCTACGAGCAAAGAAGCAGTATGGCTTCGGACGCTGCTATGCGGGTTATTTAGTCTCAGATTGGATGCGACTTTCATTTGGTGTGACAACCAGAGTTGCATGAAGTTATCAAAGAACCCAATCTTCCATGATAGGTCGAAGCATATTGAGATCAAATACTACTATATTACGGATATGGTACAGAGGGGAGCAGTGAGGCTCTAGTTCGTGACTACCAAGGATCAGGTTGTAGATGTGTTCACCAAGACGCTGTCAAGGACAAAGTTTGATTACTTCAGGGAAAAGATTGGTGTGGTCCCTCTTTAGAGGGAGTGATAGGTGGAACTCATCCAACATGAAAAAGGGATGGAATTGAGTATGGAAAATTCTCATCCAGCATGAAAAATGGTTGGCACTGAGTCTGGTGGGTCTCATCCAACATGAAAAAAGGTTGGAATTGAGACAAGAGTGCACATGATCAAGTATTGATGCATCACAGGGAGTGGATGTCCTAGGGACATGTTGTAGCTATTGAGAGCTACCCACAGACCTTGGTTGCATGGGGTGAAGTCATGTTGCACTATGGATATACGAGGATGTATAGATTCACATGTTCAATAGCCAATGGATGCGAGCTCGTGTGGTATCAGACTTGGAGTTTGTGTCTGGAAAGAATACCTTCCTAGTTAAGAGGGAGTGTTAATATTTTTGGTGTAACTACGAAAGATATTCTTGTATATTTGTTTTAGTCAAATGCTTAAAAGGTTATTATAATTATATTATACATGTTTGCTTAACATAAATTATTATATTATTGGTATTTTACTTATTATGGGTTAGTTAGTTCAAGAGTCATGTCTCTTCAAGAGACACGATTGTGTATAAATAGAGGATAGGTTCCTCTCATTTGGACACACACTCACACACTTCTCTTGTGCATCTTGGAGCGCATAAGAAGGTCTAGTGTACAAGTCTTAGAGACTAGTTCTTTTGGTATTTTGGTCTTGGTATTTCTTGGAGAGCTATAGCGCATCATTGTACCGGTTGAAGGAATCTATATTAAGGATTTTGGTTGCTAGATTTTCTCCTCCATGAGGGTTTCCTAGGATAATATTTGTGTTCTATTGTATTTGTGATTGTTTAGCTTTCAATGATCCTACTACAATTGCTATTGGATTAAGTAATTGTAATTCTGTAACTAGAAAACTTAAAAATGTCAACAATTTGAGGTTGGAGATTTGAAAGTTACTGCACCCTTGGACCCATTAGAAGGAAAGAGATACATAGAGCCAACAAGAGGGAACGACATTGAAAATTTATATAACATGACTGTGTGGATGGAGGATTATGTCAACCCAACAATTAATGGTGCATTGAGTTGGAGAAGTATTAATTCGTGCACATCAGATTCACAAGCAGGTCTAGAGCATTGGCAAAAGAGGATGCATGAAGTGTCATCTGGACGATGTGCACGCATAAACCGATCCTTGTACTGGATTGGAACAAAGTTGTATGATTAACCCATGTATGATGGATTAACTGACATAAGCATGTTTATAAAGGCATTTGAATTGCATGTACCCAAACATCAAAGATTGTTAGCACTTGATGTCATCTTAAAGGCGACTCCAGCTAGATGGTGGGACGTACATAGATAGGGGATAAAAGATTGGCAACAGTGCAAACGAATCATGAAAATAAGGTTTATTACTAAGGACGAAAACGATGTGCAAAAGTATACATGAGAGAGTGACCCAACATGCCATGTTGAGTGGTGCAGGGTTTTATGGAGTTCATTACTAGAGATAGAATGGACGCACAAATTTATACACACACTAGGCACAATTTCGAAGAACTGGTATTTGGAATTGGAAATGAGTAGGGAGATGACATGATGGGAAGAGTTGATTTAGAGGTTCAAAGTCAAGTTCACATTCAAACATGAATCTCCATCCATATATGTAGGTTATAGGCTATTCTAAGTAAAATTTTCTTGGAAGAAGGAACGATGGAGGTAGTATCAGTGTGCAGTGCGCACAGAGCCAATATCAATATCCATGAGTTATTGGAGTGCTACAATGTAGATAATGAAGAATAGGATGATGATGATCCTAAAAATGTACAAGTACCTAAAATAGAAGGAGAACACGTAGTAGAAGGGCCAGAGCTTAAGTCCACCCCATACACACATTTGATAAAGACGCGAAAGGTAAACATTGGGACAACAGAGAATCCCAACTTTGCGTAGATATGGGATTATTGGAGTGATGATATAGTAGAGAAGATTGCAAACTTACTACGAGAATACCAAGACCTATTCCCAACGACATTTTCAGAGATGAAGGGGATAATGGGATACTTAGGTGAGATGAAGATTCCATTGAAACTAGAGCTAGTGCGCTAGAGGCATTACAGATTAAACCCAAAATACAAAGAGAAGGTGAAATATGAACTAGAAACGATGTTGGACGAAAGAATTATTGAACCGGTAGAGGAATATGAATGGATCAGTCCAATGGTGGTGTAGGAAAATTAGACAGGAGGAATCAAGATCTGCATGGATATGAGGAAGATGAATGACACATGTTTACATGATCCATTTCCAACACCATTCACAGATGAGGTACTAGATAATGTAGGAGGATAAGAGACTTATTATTTCAAAGATAGATTCTCCGGTACCATCAGATAAGAATTGTGCAGGAGGATCGACAAATGACCAATTTTTCAACTGAGTGAGGGAGATATCAGTGTACAATTATGCCATTTGGATTGAAGAATTCCCCAATGGTATTTTCCATAGTAGTGGTTGTAGCATTCAAGGAGTTCATCTGATCCAGATTATTTTCGGCACGAAATGAGAGTGGAGATATAATAAATAAATGCACAGAGATATCGCGTAAATCCAATAATATAACAAAAATATATCAGAGATGCAACCATAAACATAGAGATACAGTAATACACGATTTCTATTAATGAAACAAATGTACAGAGACTGTAAAAATACAGAGTGAAAGACTCGTTAGAATGGTGGCAGCTTGTCTCTAAGAAGAGATGTGATGGCTACTCACATTCTCAAGAAAATGATTACAATGAGGATCTGAAGGAATTTTTACAATAAATGGGAATGCCAAAAGTCCTAGACATCCAAAAACCTAACCCTAGGAGATGAAGCGCCAAAAGTAATGTGGGCCCCGTTTGGGTAAGTTAGTACATCAACTTCCTGGGGTCGTAACTTTTGCATACGATCTTCGTTTTAGGCGTATGATAGATCGTTGGAAAGGTATCATTAAGGAGATTCATTTTGGGGGCTCAATCATGCCTTTGGCTATCACTAAGAACCTATATCTCGAAAAACCTTCATTTAGGCCCTCAAAATGGCCCCGGAAGTTAAAACCTGCTAAAAATAGTAAATTGCCAAAATTGCCAGAAAGCTATTTTGAGCAAGTTGGAAAAGGTGGGTGGCCAACAATATCCACCTGGATCAATCCTCCCTCCTTAGGAATCAATGGTCTCCATTGCGTTGAGTTCCCGAGGGAGAGGGAAAAGCGTTTTTTGAATCTGCATCTTGGTGAGCTGCTTGCCTTGCTGGAGACGTCGCGTTGCTCAGTTTGTGGAAGTTTGTCATGAACCTGTTGAGGCTGAGGCCATTCAAAAAGTCAGGCTACATGAGAGGACAATGTGCAGAAGGAATCTTTGTGCTTTGCTACAACCTTGTTGACTTGCTTCTGTTTGATAGAAGGCGCTTGTGGCGAGGCTATAATGGTTGCAGTGTCCTTTTGTTCTCCTTTTGAACAAATTGTGAAGAAGCTAAATTTTGTAGTATGAGATACTACCTTGCAACACTTTTTAGGTGGAACAATAGTTGGAACTACCTCTGGTATTTTGTAGAGATGACTCCCCAGAGAAACAATGACACTGCGGGGTCGAGACTCATAAGCAGCATGGTGCTTCCACATATATGGTTGGCCTAAGAGAACATCACAGACATCCAATGGGGCAACATCACATAATACCTCATCCTTGAAGGGTTGGATGCCGTATGACAATCGACATTGTTGGCTGAAACAAAGATCTCGTCCTTGGCGAAGCCACCCGATATTGTATGGCTGCGGGTGTGGTGTTGTCGACAATCCCAATTGTTTGACGACCTCTTCTGAGATGAGGTTCTTCTGGCTTCCACTATCAAAAATAAAATGCAGCGGGGTTCCCTTCACCCACATCTATGAATTAAAAAGGCACTCCCCCTCTTTAGGATCTATTGGTTCTTCTGGTTGAATTGGCACGGTCACGACAATAGCAGTGGGGTCCACGTCAATGATCTGTCCTTTACCATTATTTCCAGAATCAGATTCTGAATCAGGGTTCGGCTCTTTGTCTTTGATCTCGGCCACCAATGACTATTTTGAGCGACATTCATCAGTGTTGTGCCAGGGGCTTTTGTGGAACTCGCACCATTTTTCGGTGTCCTTCTTTGTCTTCCCGTGACCCTTCTTTTCCTGTGTCTTCGACTAGTTTTCAGAACACTGTTTGTTAGGGCCGTCTTTGTCATACTTCGGTTGTTGCGGATTTGCAGACCCGAACTCCCATTTGTTATGGTGCTTAAATTTCTTCTTGATTTTGATAGCATATCGATTAGCATCACTGAGAGATGAGATGTCCAGAAAATCCATTTCAGTTTGGATGTATCTGTGTAGAGCCCCACGGTATTTCAGAACCAAATGTTTCTCGGAGTCTTTAATACCCAGTTTGGTGCGCAAGGTATGGAAGGTATTGGTGAAATATGGAACTGCTTGGTCCCTCTCTTGCCGGAGTGTGGTCCATCTCATGTATTGGTCCTCATAGTTGCCAACAGGGTAATACTATTCTTTTACCGCATCCACAAAAAAATCCCAAGTGGGATCGACCCCATATATTCCAGACTCCTCTGTGGAACTTTGCTCCTAGTAAGTTTCCCACCAATGTTTGACATGAGGGAGAGCTTTAATGAGTGCAAAGGTGATCTTTTCTTTGTCGAAAAAATTGTGAACAGAGAAATAACCTTCTAGCAAAGTTAAGCATTTTTCTAGGGCTTTTGCATCTATCTGTCCTTCAAATACAGGAATATCAAAATTAACTTGTACCTTGAAAGGCGAGGTGCCTCCAAAGTGGCCGCTTGATGAAGATGTGCCTATTTCTATCAACAGGCGTTGAAGGATGTGGTAAAAATTCTCCATCATTTCATCCCTCTGTCGCGTGAGAGCTTGCCCAAGAAACAGACTGATAGGATCATCTGCTCCATCGTTTTTCTTTTCTTCCGCTATTGAGGGTTTCTTGGGTGTGCGAGAGTGATTGTCCTCAAGAGAGACAAGATAGAGACCCAACTTGCTATACTCAGACCTCGTCGGGGACATGCACTGAAAAAATGACCAAGAACAACCTGCTCTGATACCACTGATCCAGATTATTTTCAACACAAAATTAGAGCGGAGATATAATAAAGAAATGCACAGAGATATTGCGTATATCCAATAATATAATAGAAATATATCAGAGATGCAACCATAAACACAGAGATACAGTAATACGTGATTTCTATTAATGAAATAAATGTACAGAGACTGTAAAAATACAAAGTGAAAGATTCACTAGAATGGTGGCAGCTTGTCTCTGAGAAGAGATGTGACGGCTACTCGCATTCGCAAGAAGATGATTACAATGAGGCTCTGAAGGCCTTTTTACAATAAACGGGAATGCCAAAAGTACTAGACATCGAAAAACCTAACCCTAGGAGATGAAGCGCCAAAAGTCATGTGGGCCTTGTTTGGGTAAGTTAGTACATCAACTTCCCGGGGTCATAACTTTTGCATACGATCTCTGTTTTAGGCGTATGATAGCTCATTGGAAAGGTATCATCAATGAGATTCATTTTGGGGGATCAATAATGAATTTAGATATCATTGAGAACATATATCTTGAAAAACCTTCATTTAGGACCTCAAAATGGCCCCGAAAGTTAAAACCTGCTAAAAATAGTAAATTGCCAAAATTGCCAAAAAGTTGTTTTGAGCCAGTTGGAAAAGGTGGGTGGCCACCGATATCCACCTGGATCAATCCTCCCTCCTTAGGAAGCAATGGTATCCATTGCGTTGAGTTCCCTGGGTAGAGGGAAGAGCATTTGCTAAATCTGCATCTTGGTGAGCTGCTTGCCTTGCTGGAGACATCGCATTGCTCAGTTTGTGGAAGTTTGTCACGAACCTGTTGAGGCTCAGGCCGTTCAAAAAGTCAGGCTACATGAGAGGATGATTTGCAGAAGGAATCTTTGCGCTTTGCTGCAACCTTGTTGACTTGCTTCTGTTTGATAGAAGGCGCTTGGGGCGAGGCTGTAGTGGTTGCAGTGTCCTTCTGTTCTCTTCTTGAATAGATTGTGAACAAGCTAAATTTTGTAGTACGAGATAGTACCTTGTGACACTTTTTAGGTGGAACAGTAGTTGGAACTACCTCTGGTATTCTATAGAGATGACCCCCGAGAGAAACAATGACACTGTGGGGTCGAGACTCATAAACAACATGGCGCTTCCACATATATGGTTGGCCTAAGAGAACATCACAGACATTTAGTGGGGAAACATCACATAATACCTCATCCTTGAAGGGTTGGATGCCATATGACAATCGACATTGTTGGATGACACAGAGATATCGTCCTTGGTGAAGCCACCCGATGTTGTATGGTTGCGGGTGTGGTGTTGTCGACAATCCCAACTGTTTGACAACCTCTTCTGAGATGAGGTTCTTCTGGATTACGCTATGAATAATAAAATGCAGTGGGGTCCCCTTCACCCACATCTATGAATGAAAAAGGCGCTCCCCCTCTTCAGGATCTGTTGGTTCTTCTGGTTGAATTGTTGAGGTCGTGACAATAGCAGTGGGGTCCGCGTCAATGATCTGTCCTTTATCATTATTTCCAGAATCAGATTCTAAATCAAGGTTTGGCTCTTTATCTTTGATCTCGACCACCAAGCACCAAATTCCTTTGTTTTCTAGCTACAACTGGAAGGAGGCTCCAACCCTCTAGTTTCACAGGCTACAACCTGAGGGAAGCTCCAACTACCCAATTCTCTGGCTACAACCAGAAGGAGGCTACAACCCCCTATGTTCTCCAGCTACAACCGGAAGGTGGCTACAACCACTTGTCCTTGCCCCGTCCTGCCACCCTGAAGTAGAAGTAGAATGATGGAACCACTGTCAACCTGTCACTATGAGATATACCACTGTAAACCTATACCAATAAATCTAAACCATGTGTCAACCTGTATCTCAACCTTTAATCAACCTGTACCTTAAACAAGTGCATCAACCATGCACCAACCTGTACCAAATAACCTGTAATCAACCTGCACCATAAACAAGTGCATCCAACCATGTACCAAGTATGTACCAATCATGTTTCAACTACTCATCAACTATGACTCATCAATATTCACCAACATCATCAACTATACACCTCATGTATGTGCCAACTCATCAACTACTTGTCTCAACCATGTACTCAACATGTACCTCAACCAAAAGCCCTCATCAATTTCATCATCCAAATCTGATTTGTAGCTCTGTAATAGAACTGGTGTATATGATCAAATTCCTACAAACCTTCCTTAACTTCAACAACAAGAGACTAGCATTTTCATCAAACTTTTCTTTAGTCTCACATGCCTAGTTTTGGATTAGTCAACAACCCTAACTTGAAGTAATAATAACTTTGTACCTGTAATGTATACATATATGAAACTGATATACAATGTTCTTCAGTGTGTTTTATGCGATTCCTCCAGGTTTCACTACTTGGAACCTCTTAGAAAAGGAGTTATAGCAAAAATGACATACCTTGTTGAATTCTGGCTTATTCTAGAGAGAGACCTTGTAGAGCGTGCCCCAAATAGAATATTTGTTGAATTTATCAGAAATGGTTAAAAAGAATAAAAAATACTATAACCTAACCAACACATTTGGTTTCACTGAATTTGGATCTGTTATGAAGAAGTTATGATGTTTTTACCCGAAACACCTGTTTTCGACTAGTTTTAGGACTAGCCACAAACCCTCTTTTCCACGCAGTGTAACTCCAAAAATTCAATGACCCACAAGCTTCATTTTATACCACAGATACCTGGATATGTTTTCTCAATGGCATAGCAATTTCACAGTCTGAATCATTATATAAAAAAAATTATAGCGGAAATGGACCAGATGACCTGTAAATAACATACCTTAGAAAACACCATCAAAAGAATTTATCCTTCCTTGCATTTCAGCCTTCTTTTCTTCACCTTTCCACATAATTTCAACTTATATATCCTTGGTTACCTCAGACACCTATATATATTCAATAAGATCAAGTGTAATTAAAATGAGAGATCCTTGCCTCTTATTTATACTCTCCAAGTAGCTTCCTTAAAAACATCTTCTAGGTCACTTGGCCCCACTTTCCTTATTTTAGGGTTTACCCACTTATAATTATCCATTAAATTTATTATTGAAATAATTTATTTTGTATTCACTTTGAATTATAATACACTTATTACTTCACTTTATTATTTACCTTTTAAAATCTCTTAAACCACTTTGACTACTTTG
>ML797768.1:109645-131839 GCA_009831015.1 Picea engelmannii
CTTTGTTCCTTGTAACCTGTCCATCTTCATTCAATTTATTCCTGAAAACCCATTTTGTGTCGATCACATTCTTATTCTTTGGTCTTGGAACCAATTCCCAAGTGTCATTTTTCTCTATTTGATCCAATTCTTCATCCATGGAAACCTTGAAATTGAAACTGGTAACCGCACCGATTTTGATCTTTTTGGATTGGAATAAAGAGTTCCATGTACATGTAGATGCATCGTCCATAGAATTGGGTGTAGTTTTGTCACAACTAGGGGAAGGGGACATAGATTATCCAATCACTTTTGCAAGTATGAAGTTGTCTATAACAGAGAATAATTATACTACCACTTAACGAGAAGGATTGGAAATAATTTATGCACTACATAAGTTCAGACATTACTTATTGGGGTCTCATTTTAAGATGTACACAAACCACTCTGCATTAAAATACTTATTCCATAGTTAGTGTTGGGGGGGGGATATGCAGATGGCTATTAATATTTCAGGAATATGACTTTTAGGTTGTAGTAAAACTAGGGAATCTAAATGCAGGTGATCCATATTTTATGAGCAGAACGAAATGACTACAGATTATTAACATATGCTTAACACAGAATAACAGAGATACAGTAAAACTGGTTTTCTATTAAATAAGGAAATAAGTTGAAACTGTAAAATGTTGTGGAAAACAAGTTTGTTGGAATGGTGGCAACTTATCTCTGAGAAGAGATGTGACGACTGCGCTCATTCGCAAGAAGATCATTACAATGAGGATTTGAAGGTCTTTTTACAATAAACATGAGTGTCAAAAAACCTATACATCCAAAAAACTAACCCTAGGAGATGAAGCACCAAAAGTCATGTGGGCCTTGTTTGGGTAAGTCAGTACATCAACTTCTCAGGGTCGTAACTTTTGCATACGATCTTCGTTTTAGGTGTACGATAGGTCATTGGAAATATCTATCCGAGGACTACAATTGTTGACAAAAATTTCATGTTGAAATTTTTCCACTGGTACATACCCAAAAAAACGTTGTTTAGGGCCTCAAAACGGCTTTGGAAGTTTAGGACCCGAAAACTACTAAAAATAGTAAATTACCAAAATTGCCAAAAAGTTATTTTGAGCCAGCTGGAAAAGGTGGGTGGCCACCGATATCAACCTGGATCAATCCTCCCTCCTTAGGAATCAATGGTCTCCATTGCATTGAGTTCCCCCATCAGATGAGGAAATTTCTGTTGAATTTGGCCCCGGGTGAGCCACTTGCCTTGTTGCAGGAGTTGCCCTGCTTTGACGACTCGATAAAGATGGATCATTTGCTGTTGAGTTCCCTTGATATGTGTGTACACAATATTATCACTGGATTCCTTTTTTATGCAGTCGGGGTTGAGCTCTCTTGGTGTCAGTTGTTCTGCTACATCTGAGGTGTCCAATAATGGTGGGAAATAAGGTTGAAGGAGGTCCACATTGAACACTGGGTGCAGACCAAGGAAAGAAGGAATGTTGAGCTCAAAATAATTATCCCCCACAACCTTGGTGATGGTGTACAGACAATAACAGAGTGGGAAAATATTCCGATGGGGTCTTTTAAGGTGCTCTTTCTGCAAGTGCAACCAAACTTTATCGCCCATCTGAAAATTATGTGGCACCCGATGTTGATCATGGCTCTGCTTGTACTTGTCATTGGACTTCTGTAGGATATCCTGAACCTATTGGAGGATGTGTTGGATCCGCTCAATGAACTAGGTGGATTTTTCAGCTTCATTTGGAGAAAGAGACGAGTCGGCCGAGGTGACCGCAAGGGGAGGTGCAACATCTATGGGACCCAATGGTTGGAATCCCAACCCTACCTGAAAGGGGTTGTGCCTGGTTGAGCTATGCAAGGCTCGGTTGTAGCTATGTTGGACATAGGGAAGACACTCATCCCATGTGAGAGGGTGCTTGGAATTATACATGTGCAGGATATGCACAATCATTCGATTTACGACCTCGGTTTGGCCATCTGTCAGGGTGTGGAAGGTCATGGATTTGGTGAGCTTGTTGTCCAAAAGTGACTAGAGGTTCGACCAGAATGTATTGAGAAATCAAATGTCTTGATATGAGACAATGGTTTGTGGGATTCCAAAATGTACCCAGTCTCATTCAAAGGAGAGCTTGGCAGTGGCTTCTGTTGTGATGCTCTTCTTCCAGGAAACCATAATCGCCATCTTAGAAAAGCGATCAACAACCGCAAAAACACAGTCATTTCATCGCTTGGTGGACGGGAGGCCCGACATGTAGTCCATTGAGATGGATTCCCATGGCCTTTTATGAGTAGGAAGAGGGGTGTACAGGCCCTGTTTCTTAGTGGTCATTTTGGAAATAACACAGCCAATGTAAGACCTGATATACTTGTTGACCTCATGTCGAAGTTTCGGCCAGTAGAAATGTTTCTGTAGCATCGCCACTATATTTTCGATGCCGAAGTGTCCTACCACCAGATTGTAGTGGGCTTCCCAGATTAGCTTCGCTCACTCGCTTGATGGAACGAAGATATGTCCTAGATGAAACAACAACCCATCCTAAAGATGGAAATTATAGAAAACCGCGTTTGCACCCAAAATTTGGTAGGTGGTGGTGAATTCTGAGTCTGTCTCATAGAGTTGGGGCCATCCAGAGGTCTCATGGCCCCAAGAGTCTAGCACCATGGTGAGTGTCGTGACTGGCAATCTATTGAGGAAATAAGCAACGTGGTTGGTGCTTCCTATTTTATACTTGATGTTGAGGTGGAATTGTTGTAAGTATGTGGACCACTTTTGATGGTGGTCATTCTGTAATTTTCTTTGTGTCTTCATGAACTGCAGTGGCTTATGATCAGTGTGGATGACTGTATCCTTCCCAAGAATGTAATGTCTCCACTAGTGACATGCTTTCACAATGGAGTACATTTCATTGTCATAAGTAGGGTACTTACAGACAACATCTTATAGTGTCTCACTATGATAGGCCACGGGGTGCCCGTGTTGAGTGAGAACGACTCCCACAACATAGTTTGAAGCATCTGTCTCGATCTCAAAGGGATGTTGTAGGTTTGGTAGTGAAAGTACTGGGGATGAGCATAAGTTCTTCTTCAAATCATTGAACCCTTGTTGTTGGGACCAGCCCCACGCAAAGTTTTCCTTACCACCACCCCTAGTTATTTGGTTGAGGGCCCATGTAATATGGGAGAATCCCAACATGAACCTGTAGTAGAAATTGGCAAGGCCCAAGAAGCTCCAAAGCTCAGTGAGTGTGGTTGGGGCTGGCCAGTCACGGATGACTTGGATCTTGGTTGGATCCACATGTACGCCATGTTGATTAACAATGTAGCCCAGGTAATGGACCCTGTCCATGCCAAAGGAGCATTTTTTCAAGTTGGCGTATAGCTTGTGCTGCCGCAGGGTGTGCATAACCTGCTGAATATGATGCAAGTGTTCTACCCAAGACTTGTTGTAAATGAGAATGTCATCCAGATACACCACTACAAAAGTATTGGTGAATGGTCACAAGATATCATCCATCGTCCTCGTGGAAGTGGATGGAGCATTTTTCAAAACAAAGGGCATGACCAACCATCTAAAAAGGTCTTCCTTTGACTCAAAGGCGATCTTCCATACATCTTTTTTTTCTATCAGAACTGGTGGTAGCCAAAATTCAGATCAATCTTACTAAAGTATTTGGCCCCCATGACTTGATAAAGGAGGTTGTCGATTTAGGGAATTGGGTATCAGTTTCTGACTATGATTTTATTCAGGGCCCGATAATCAATGCAGAGTCATCAGGTTCCATCTTTCTTCTGTACCAACACGATTGGGCTCCTGCAAGGTGATGAGTTGGGATGGATGTGCGCATTGTGGAGCAGTTCTTGGATCTATCACTTGATCTCCTCATTCTCTAACATAGAGCGATGATATACTGGCCCATTGGGCAGCGGTGCATCGGTGGTTATATCGATGGGGTGCTTGACTTGACAGTGCAGAGGTACCCCGGTAGGTGAGGAGAAGATATCCGAGTATTCTTCGACGACCTTATCTACTTGCTTATGTTGTGTGGAGAGGTTGGCCGTAGAGACCCTGGATTTGGCTGTGATCTTTTTCTCATCCCGAGAGTGAATCATGAAGAAGACAAACTTCCCCATATGAGAGATGGCCTTCCTGCATTGCTTGGCAGAGATCAAGGAAATAACACAGGTGGGATTGCCTTGGGTATCCTGTACAATTTCCTGTTCAAAGTAATAATAACACTACAAGGCCTAGACTCATATACATCATGAAATTTCCATAAATAAGGTTGGACCAAAAGAACATCACAAACTTCAAGAGGAGAAACATCACACAATACCTCGTCTTTGAAGGGCTTGATGTCGTATGACACTCGACACTATTGGCTGACGTGAAGATCTCTTCCTTGGCGGAGCCATCCAATGGTGTAGGGTTGTGGGTGTAGCGTTGTCGGCAAGGCCAACTGTTATCGGACTAATCGATAGGTGCATACACTAATAGATCTCCCTAGATCCACTTGGATCTAGAACAAAACAGGGCAGGACATGACTCTTTCCCTAAGTTATGACCATTGAATTAGCTAGTAAAGAGGAACAAGTGACATACCTTTGTATCGCTTCCTAGGGTCTTTGTTTCTCCCACTTCGCTCCGGTGCTCTCGTGAGGTCAAGACCAAGACAACACAAACCAACCAAAGTCAAGATAGCAAAATATATTCAATTGTCAACTTATGTGTATGATCAAGGAATTACACAATAAAGTAAGAATGAATTTATGGGAAAAGGACATGCCGCTGTATCATATTAATCGAAAGTAGAAGATACAACCTGATCGCCTTGATGTTGCAAGCTTCCTTTTAGTGACTCTTGGTTCCAACACACACACTTGCTCGATCCTTGCATGAAGAAGATCGGACTCCTCTTGATAGACTTGCTAGAGTCTCCAAGCTCTTGTTCAAGCTGAGTTCTTCACACAATTCCTTCACCAATTCTCCAATTAATCTTGCTTAACCTTTTCCATGAGAATCCCATCAATATATAGGAGAGGATGAGATGGTTACTTGGATGAGAATGATCCCACCAAATCAGGGAAACCAGTAAAATGATAACCATTCGAATGCCAACCCATTCTCTAGAATATTCCCTTCTAGAACCATCGAGACTTCATCTTTTTCCAAGCTTGAGAACAAGTTCGCACCCTAGATATATAGCACAGTGCGAGAAGTTCGCACCCTAGCTGAAGGTAGCCTGCGAGAATGGGTCATTCTTGCACCCTAGGCTATAAGAAACCTACGAACTCTCTTCAAAAATATGTTTTCTGGGAAGAGATGAATGTCAATTTTCTCAGGAGAAAGTTCTTGTTAGGAGCCTGAGCACACCATCATCAATACAACATCAAGATGACCAAAATCATGGGTAACACCAACCACTTGACAACCTCTACTGAGATGAGGTTCGTCCGGCTACCACTATCAACAATGAAGTGTAGTGGGGTGTCTTTTAACCACATATGTGAATGGAAGAGGTGCTTTCCTTCTTCTGGATCGTCTGGTTCATCAGGCTGGAGCTTGGTGGTAGCAACGGTGGCAATGGATTCCATGTCAATGATCCGTCTTCCCCTTTTTGGTTCTGACTCAGAGTCAGAACTCGTATCTGATTAAGAGTCTTTCACTTCAGCCACCATCGAATGCTTTGAACGATAGTCAACAGTGTTATGCCAAGGGCTATTGTGGAAGTCACACCACTTCCCGATATCTTTCTTTGTCTTTCTGGTGTCCTTTGCTTGCGGCTAGGACTGGTTGTCCTGATACTATCCATCTTTTCTTTGTCCTTTATTCTGTGGGTTGGGGCCTCCCTTTCCTGGCTTTTGTTGTGAGGGGTTCCCCGGCCCAAATTGTCGCGTGTTTTGTTTGAGCTTCTGCTCAATTTTGACGGCATATCGGTAGGCCACCCCCAAGGAAAAGATGTCTAGAAATTCCATTTCGGTTTGGATGTATCTATGTAGAGCACCACGATACTTGAGCACCATATTTCACTCTGAATATTTGATACCCAACTTGGTGTGCAAGGTATGGAAGATATTTGTGAACTCTGGCATTGCTTGGTCTCTTTCTTGCCGCAGTGTGGTCCATTTAGTATACAAGTCGTCATAACTTCCAACATGGTAGTATTGTTCCTTAATAACATTCCTAAAGGATTCCCAGGTGGTCGTGATTGTAAATAACAAGGGTTCCTCTATTTCCTTTTGCTCATAGAAAGTTTCCCACCAATCTTTGACATGAGAAATGGATTTGAGGAGCGCAAAAGTAATATTTTCTCTATTAGAAAAGTTATGGATAGAAAAATACCCTTCTAGTAGATTCAACCACTTGTCTACACCATCTGTGTCTATCTGACCTTAAAATACATGAATATTGAAGTTTATTTGTACCTTCAAGGGGGCGACACCTCCGCTCGAAGAAGACGTGTCGCTTGTTCGTAGCCACCGAAGGATTTGCGCGAAACTATCCATCATATCGTTCCTCTGTTGCGTGAGGGCTTCCTCAAGAAACATTTTGAAAGGACATCCTATCCCATCATCTTTCTTTTCTCCTGCCATGAGAGGTCGCTTGGGCATGCGAGAGCTTTGGTCCTCAAGAGAAACAAGCTCAAGACCCAATTCTTTGTACTCCGAACTCATTGGGGACATGCATTAAGACGACAAGAAGCATACTGCTCTGATACCATTGATCTGGATTTTATGAGAAGAATGAAATGAATAAAAATTATTAACAGATGCTTAACAAAGAATAACAGAGATACAATAAAACTGGTTTTCTATTCAATAAGGAAATAAGTTGAAACTGTAAAATGCAGTGGAAAACAAGCTTTCTCAAATGATGGCGGCTTATCTTTGAGAAGAGATGTGATGGCTACGCTCATTCGCAAGACGATCATTACAATGAGTCTCTCAAGGCCTTTTTACAATAAACAAGAGAGTAAAAATCCCTAGACATCCAAAAACCTAACCCTAAGAGATGAAGCGCCAAAAGTCATGTGAGCCATGTTATCTCCTAAAATAACACTGTCATTTTTTTCTATTTAGGTGATAGGTAGTCATTAATAATGCCTTTCTAATATTTTAAAAGGTTTGTCTTTAAGAGCTGGAGTTTATAATAAAGTCTCAAAAAACTATGGTTCGCAGTTTTTATTAAAACACAGGTTTCGGTAGCTAAGTGTCCCTACGAAAAGCTACTTTAGCTACCAAAAGCCTTAGCTTTTGGTAGCTAAAACCCAAAAGTCGAAGCTGTGTTAACTATCGAAAGTGCCAAAGCTGAAAAGCAGCTAACTATTTCATCATGCGCCTGAATAAATGGAATAAAATAGGTGTTAGATTTGCAGCTGGTCAAAGTCTTTAACACGCCAAGTCATCAGGTCAAATAGAGCCACATCTAAGCCATGAGTTATGTAAATCAAAGCATCAGCCTAGCATGCACTACGGTTCATCAATAAGCTGAGAGTGGTGGTGTTTGTAAATGGCTATTTCATCCACACATACCGGGATTGTGTGATATGTCCCATAAGCAAATGAAGACAACAGACAATTGCCAGATCGTGAGCAAGACATGCAGGATCCGAACGTATCCACCGAGATGCTAGGAGCAAGGCGTTATTGAAGAGATCGAGGTATTTCACCGAAATCAGAGCTTCCAGTTCATCAAGCATGTCAAGTTTTGGAAGATTTTGATTTTGTAGACAAAGAATGCGTGGGCAGCAAATTTGGTTGAATGATCGAAGTTCTCGATTTGTTTTTCATGAAGGACAAGGATTCATGGAATAGAAGCCGAGTCATTGCGATTCTCATGCAAATTTATTCGCTACAGATCCATTTTTCGAAAGTTACAGGTTTCAGTGGTTAACAGGCCTAGATTTTGCCTCTCTTAACCACAGAAAGAAGATCTTTTCGGTAGTTAACAGGCCTAGATTTTTCTCTCTTAACTACCGAAACCTGTACATGGCAGCGAGGTCATATTTTTGCCCAGATTTGACTTTTTCTCAACCAAATATTTCGAGGTTGGTTTCTAAAGATGCATAATAATTAAATACATCATATTTAAGGTTTTATCTTGATGTATTTAAGGTTTAAGAAGGTGGAAAAGTGAAAATGGTGACCTAGTTGATGAGAAAAAAAAACTGTCTTTTTGCCAAAGTTGGCAAATTCGAATTTCCTATGAGGATTCATCAACCTTGGAAGGATTTCTACATCTGTCAAAGAGTTTGGAGGATATAAAGGCTATCAAGATAGAGTTTGACACCTAAGATAGGATATTTTGTTTTGACTTTCCATTTTTAGAAGTCTAGATCCATTTTTATAGGATCTCATCCTACACTTGTTTGGTTTGACTATTTTTAGCAAATCTGATCCATCTTTCAAGGATCTAGATTTCATCTTGTAAGGCTATAAAGCCAAAGACATTTGAAGCACCAAGAGGTTCAATTTTGAGTTCTATATGATACTGTTTTGTATGAAAGATGTTTTCTTTAATATATCAGCCTGCAGGCTTCTTTCATTTGTTATTGTCAGACCTTATTTCATCTTTGTCTATGCTTATGAGTGGAATTAGTTCTTTTGTCTTTGTTTAATGATCCTATGGTAACTGTCATCTTACTTTTGATTGTTAAGCAAGAATCACAAGCATCTTTGGCTAGTTTGTTGACCCATCATATATATGGTGTTATGTATGTTTTGGTTAACTGATTAGTTTTCTTATCCATTTGTTATACAAACCTATCTGACAATATCTCTTGAAGGACTTGTGTTACATGAATATAGTTAAGACTGTCTTGAGAATATAATCCAGAGGTTAAGATATTCATCTTGATCCAAACACAGACCTATTATTGAGAAAATAATTTCCAAAAAGATTAAGTTACCAGGCATCTCTGACTTACAGCCTAGGAGAGTTTCCTGGAGTGATAACAAATTGGCGTCGTTGTCGGGGAGAGGATATTGAAGCTCAGCTTCCTTGGGACACGACATAGATCTAGCTTTGATGATAGACAAAGCCTGGACATTTACTTGGTTGTAATATTCTATCTGGTGACTCCATGATTAAAGACTCCACTGGGGAGGATCTGGTTGACAAAAGATGGAGTTAAATTTCAAATCAAGGTACCAGTTCATTAGTCTGCTTCACGAACTGTTGTATTTATTTATCATCTCTTTCATGCTTTTCCCTTCGTGTGTAAAGAGAATTATTTTTTTCTTTGTATATTCAGAAAATCATCATCCTTCTTGTATATATCTGTCTTTAGAAGAGGAAACCCAACAACCCTGCATTGTAGATGTAGATTTTATATCTTTACCTCAGCCTATTCCTAAAGACAAGTTCTACATTCAGATTCCCTCTAAATTCGAGCATTCATATAACCTTGAGGAGGTTGAACTTGTTTCAAAACCTTTCCAGATCTCAGCCCCTCTTGCCATAATCTCTGAACCTTGTCAACAACTTACCATCTCTCATGATCAACCCACAGCCTTTCAAGTTAAGATCCGTACGAAGATGTTCAAACCTTTACAACTACCCCATATTCTTCATCCTTATCCTGATGACTGTTATGAATATCTCCCTTGGTTTTCCGGAGAGAATCGAGCTTCACTTGAGAGACACGTGGAATCCTTTTTGGATTTTGTTGATCATTTTCAAATCACTCATGAAGATGTGATCATGAGATTTTTTTCAAGGTCTCTGATCAAAGATGTTGCTACATGGTTTAAGGGTCTGAAAGTTGATTCTATTTGCTCATGGATTGAATTCTCTAATGATTTTATGAAGTATTGGGGCGAATACAAATCTTTAGATTCTTACCTTGCTGATTTCTATGCTTTGAAATGAGAGCAGGATGAAGCCTTGCCTGTTTTCAATAGAAGGTTTTACCGTGTTTATCATGACATGCCCTTGGAGATCCAACCTACAGAGACATTTTCTATCATACATTATATTATGGGTCTTCATTCAGAACTTTCCCTTCTTCTGTTAGAACGGAAGTCTCCATCCTTAACCCAGTTGTTTGAAGATGCTCAAGAGGTAGAGGAGAACATTCATTTTTCTAGAAGGAGCCGAGATCAATATTTCTTTGAAAATCTATAAGTATATGAGCAAGTAGAATGTCAGTATACTTCAGATTCTGAGCACGAGAGTTATGAACTTGAAACAGTTTTGGAACATCAGCGAGCATATGGGTTCATTTCAGATTCAGGTCAGGATTTTTCAATATATGTTGAGTCCTCCAGAGATAGGTATGCTTGTGAAGTTTATGATCAATTTGTAAATCAAGAAGAGCCTATAAATAATGAGGACTGCATAAGAGATTACATGTTCTTAGCTGATCCTTTTTCATGTGATGTAAATCCTGTGTTGTTATTCTCTTGTGAGCATTATTCTGATAAGGAAATTGTATTTTTTGATGATCACGAGTTAATCTCAAGAGAACCAAAATATTATTCCTCTTCTTTTAAAGAAATAGTCATGGCTGAGCAAGTGTCTTCTATAGATGAGTAGCATGATTCTTATCTTCTTCTTGAGGATCCAGTGGCAGCCTTGATGGACTTATACTTTTCAGAGAACCTAAAGATTTCAGATTTCCTTAGCTTGCCATTGTTTATGGGTGAGTATGGTTTCTTGGATGAACTCTTATCACTATTGTTTCATGTCCAACTTCATCTGTCGATCAATGATAAAGATGAGATTGTTTCAGTATTAAAATTGCTTGGTTGGTTGTTACAGAAATCAGCCTTTACCTAACCCGAATGCAGATCCAGTTAGTGTAGGAGTAGACACAAGAATAAGCTCTTCATATGAGCACTTAGATTGTTTTCAAATTTTGGTTGAATAAGCAGACAGGCTACAGACAAGATGCATGCAGGTTGCAGGTTTGCAGAGGAACAATTTCACAAGCCACATGACTCCATAGCCCAACAGATAAGGCGACTGGAACTACTTGTTCTTGGAACCTCACTGGGAGGATTCCATCCCCGAGTAGGAGCCAGATGTTATCTCCTAAAATAACACTGTCATTTTTGTCTATTTAGGTGATAGGTAGTCATTAATAATGCCTTTCTAATATTTTAAAAGGTTTGTCTTTAAGAGCTGGAGTTTATAATAAAGTCTCAAAAAGCTATGGTTCGCGGTTTTTATTAAAACATAGGTTTCGGTAGCTAAGTGTCCCTACGAAAAGATACTTTAGCTACCAAAATCCTTAGCTTTTGGTAGCTAAAACCCAAAAGTCGAAGCTGTGTTAACTACTGAAAGTGCCAAAGCTAAAAAGAAGCTAACTGTTTCATCACGCGCCTGAATAAATGGAATAAAACAGGTGTTATCTTTGCAGTTGGTCAAAGTCTTTAACACGCCAAGTCTTCAGGTCAAACAGAGCCACATCTAAGCCACGAGTTATGTAAATCAAAGCATCATCCTAGCATGCACTATGGTTCATCAATACGCTAAGAGTGGTGGCGTTTGTAAATGACTATTTCATCCACACATATCGGGATTGTGTGATATGTCCCGTAAGAAAATGAAGACAACAGACAATTGCCAGATCGTGAGCAAGACATGCAGGATCCGAACTCTAGGAGCAAGGTGTTATTGAAGAGATCAAGGTCTTTCACTGAAATCAGAGCTTCCAGTTCATCAAGCATGTCGAGTTTTGGAAGAGTTTGATTTTGCAGACAAAGAATGCATGGGTAGCAAATTTGGTTGAATGATCGAAGTTCTTGATTTGTTTTTCATGAAGGACAAGGATTCATGGAATAGAAGCCGAGTCATTGCGATTCTCATGCAAATTTATTCGCTACAGATCCGTTTTTTGAAAGTTACAGGTTTCGATGGTTAACAGGCCTAGATTTTTCCTCTCTTAACCACCGAAAGCATATCTTTTCGGTAGTTAACAGGCCTAGATTTCTCTCTCTTAACTACTGAAACCTGTACATGGTAGCAAGGTCATATTTTTGCCCAGATTTGACTTTTTCTCAACCAAATCTTTCGAGGTTGGTTTCTAAAGATGCATAATAATTAAATACATCAGATTTAAGGTTTTATCTTGATGTATTTAATGTTTAAGAAGTTGGAAAAGTGAAAATGGTGACCTAGTTGATGAGAAAAAAAAACTGTCTTTTTGCCAAAGGTGGCAAATTCAAATTTCCTATGAGGATTCATCAGCCTTGGAAGGCTTTCTACATGTGTCAAAGAGTTTGGAGGATATAAAGGCTATCAAGATAGAGTTTGACACCTAAGATAGGATATTTTGTTTTGACTTTCCATTTTTAGAAGTCTAGATCCATTTTTATAGGATCTCATCCTACACTTGTTTGGTTTGACTATTTTTAGCAAATCTGATCCATCTTTCAAGGATCTAGATTTCATCTTGTAAGGCTATAAAGCCAAAGACATTTGAAGCACCAAGAGGTTCAATTTTGAGTTCTATATGCTACTGTTTTGTATGAAAGACACTTTCTTTAATATATCAGCCTGCAATCTTCTTTCATTTGTTACTGTCAGACCTTATTTCATCTTTGTCTATGCTTATGAGTGGAATTAGTACTTTTGTCTCTGTTTAATGATCCTATGGTAACTGTCATCTTACTTTTGATTGTTAAGAAAGAATCACAAGCATCTTTGGCTAGTTTGTTGACCCATCATATATATGGTTTTATGTATGTTTTGGTTAACTGATTAGTTTTCTCATCCATTTGTTATACAAAACTATCTGACAATAGCTCTTAAAGGCCTTGTGTTGCATGAATATAGTTAAGACTATCTTGAGAATATAATCTAGAGGTTAAGATATTCATCTTGATCCAAACCCACACCTATTATTGAGAAAATAGTTTCCAAAAAGATTAAGTTACCAGGCGTCTCTGACTTACATCCTAGGAGAGTTTCTTGGAGTGATAACAGGCCCCGTTTGGGTAAGTCAATACATCAACTTCTCGGGGTCGTAACTTTTGCATACAATCTTTGTTTTAGGCGTACATTAGCTCGTTGGAAAGATATATTAGAGGAGTACAATTGTTAATGAAAAATTCATGATGAAATTTTCCCACTGCTACATACCCAAAAAAACGTTGTTTAGGGCCTCAAAACGACTCCGGAAGTTCAGGACCCGAAAAACTGCTAAAAATAGTAAATTACCAAAATTGCCAAAAAACTATTTTGAGCCAGATAGAAAAGGTGGGTGGCCACCGATATCCACTTGGATCAGCAGGGCTAGATCATCTATCGCACATATTGTTAGGAGAAGATGTGGGCAGTTTAGATGACAATTTACCATATGCACATCTATTTACAATGAAGATGGTGGATGATTACTTCTCGGACATCGTACACTTTCTAAGTACAGGCATGGATCCATGATGGATGACATTAGCACAGAAGAAACAACTAGTAGTAAAAGCAACATATTATCAGTTGATTGCAGATAATTTATACAAGTTGGGGGTAGGTGGAATATTGAGATGTTGCGTATTGGAACACGCAAGACCAATGATACTTGAAGAAGCACATGGCGAGATGGTAAGAGGATAGTATGCAGGAGAGAAACTGTACAAAATATTTTGTGCGTAGGACTTTGGTGGCCTACACTTCATAGAGATACGAAGGAATACTTTCAGTCGTGTGATGTATGTCAAAGAGTGGGAATTTTTTCTAGGAGAGACGAAATGCCTTTAAATCCACTGGTTACGTTGCAAGCATTTGATAAGTGGGCCATAGACTTTGTAGGACCAATCAATCCACAAGAAATAACATCGGGGGAAAGGTACATTATCACTGCGACAAAGTATTTGACAAGATGGGAAGAAGCCACCCCAGTTATAGATTGCACCACAGAGACTGTTGCATGGTTTTTGTTTGAGAATATAGTTACAAGGTTTGGATGTTCGCACATATTACTCAATGATAAAGTCACACTTTTTTTGAATAAGACAATTGCAACATTGACAGAGGAGTTCCAAATCCATCATCAGAAGAGTACCCTGTATCATCCTCGGGATAATGGAATAGGGGATGCTTTCAATAAAATCTTGGAGAATGCCTTGACCAAAATTTTCAATGTAGGGAGAGACGATTGGGACTTAAGAGTTCCTGCAGTATTATGGGTGTATAGGACGACACATAAGAAGTTGAAAGGTCAGACACCTTATAGATTTGTCTATAGGTAGGAAACAGTGATTCCAATGGATTTAATTCTACCTAGCCTACACATTGCAACAATCGTTGAGCTATCAGACACTGGCAAAATAGAAGAGATATTGACACAATTGGTACAACTTGAGGAAGATCGGTTTGTCTCATTTTTTCATCTACAAGTTCAGAAGGCTAGAGATAAATCTTGGCATGATCGACACATCAAATAGAAAAAGTTTCAATTTGGATATCTGGTACTACTCTATGACAACAAGTTTATGCAACATCCATGAAAGTTTAGAATGCACTGGTTAGGACCCTATGTGATCCAGCAGATAACAGAGACAATTTTGTGTGGTTGGAAACATTGAATGGAGAGGTCTTTGAAGGAATGGTGAATGGAAGTTGGATGAAACTCTATAGAGATGACCAACAGTCTGTACAGTAAGCTAGGTTGCGCCAAAACCCGTGTATTATAGTAGCTATACCATAGTGGCAAGGAAAACAAGGAAAAACAAATAAAAAAGTAGAAAAATAAAGAGATCAAATAAAAAGTAGATATAGGAAAAATAAAAAGAGTGTTCGAGTACCAAGGCATAAGAACTTGCACATAAGAGATGATTATCATGCATTAGAATAGAACTGTGCCAATTTAGGAGACAATACCTGGACGAGAAAAACTATGAAGCAAACAAATAAAACATCGAAGAACCAGTGTGTAGTTTGGCAATGACAAGACCGTTAAAAGCATTAAGGCATGGAAATGATGGTTATGAAGTGTAGTGATAGGTAATAAAAGCATCATATAAGTCTTAGATGGTAGAAGCTGCTGGAAATTATGGAAGATCGATGTACGAGGGAAAAATCACACGACAGTTTTGGTAATAAAGGAGCATTTAGTTAAACAACTCATCAACCTCGGTGGCAAATTGGAAAAGGATGTTAAGGCAGGATGAAACATGTATAGTTGGAATGAAGACACAAAAAAAATAGAAGGTCATGAAGGGTAAGTCATTGTTGCATATGAGCGAGAGCGAACATAGTGAACTAGAGTGAAATTTAGAATAGATCTGAGCTACCAGAGCCAAGATACCTCTACCTGTAAAGAGACGTAAGACTAGTCCAAGAATCTGTCACATAAGTCAAATGGAATCGCTGAAAGTTGGAGGACCGTCTGCAACAGTGAGGAAATAGGCAAAGAGACCAGTAGCATCACCAGAGGTTGAGGAGGTAGTCGAAGCTTCGGCTTCGGTGACACTAGTAAGATTTCACAGAGACTACCTACCGTTGCAGATGGACAATCCACCACCTGTCACGGTACTAGCCAATGGGAAGTACCGATTTCTGATAACACCAGTTCTGAATGGTGTAAGTAGTGATGAAGATATGTTGGGGAAGATTTCTAGCCTAAATTTTATGGATCATGATATCACAGATGCACATAAATTCCCAGATTTGGATAGGGAGAAATACTTGTGCACTAAGAGTGTACCAGGTACATGAGCTCTCATCACTTTCAACGTAATTTTTTAGTACATAGATTCAAATAGACGAGGTAACAAGTTCGAGGGTTATAAACTCTCTATTTCAGTAGATGAGGAGAAAGAGGATCAAGATCCCACTAAAAGAGAGGTTTCCTAGAAATTGGCCTCGTATACAATGCCCAAATTGATGCTCAAGGATTTTCCAAGAGTCGTAGGCGAGGAGGAGGACGATATTGGGCTCAAGAAACCCGAACGAATTATCGACAGAAAATAAAATTACATGAATAGGAGGATTAACATAATTATTTCATCCAATAGAAATGATGTCTTCTCCATGGTCAACATGACCCCCGATACCCCCGTCTAGACTTATGTTGATGTTAGGTGGGAAGAGGTCTTCAAGAGGGAGAAGGAAGAAACTCTAAGGCTTACTACGAAGAAGCACACTAGAAAATGAACAAGGAACAGGAGGAGAAGGCCAGGAAAGCATTAAAGGAAAAATATGAAGCCGCAAGCATGGCGTAGAAGACACAAGCAACAATCCAAAAGTCATATAAGGCAATTCCAGAAGTGTCCATAGTAGTAGAAGCTACTATGGAGGAACAAGTGCTAAATATTAGTGAAGTCATTAAGGGATCCAGGGAGAAAATTGAGGACTTGAAATTACAGAGCACGCTAGGAATGCCATTAGAGTTGCATGAAGGTAGGGTGAGGATGGCAACGAAAATAGTTGTCAACATTAAGAAAGTAGAAGGAGAATGCAAAAAAATCTGTGAGGAGAGTGTGCATGTGTGGAAATAATTAATAGATGACCTAGATATGAAGGCCATAGAGGCCAGGCTAAGAGAAGCATAAGAACAAGTGCACCAGGCAGCAAAAAAGGTGGCTACACTGCCACCAATGGAGCGTATGTTATCCATTTTGTCTCAACGTTAAACATATCTAGAGGTGGAGCAAATGAGGGATCAACAAAATATCCTTCAACAAAGACTAGGACCACTGTAGGAAGAAGTAGTGAGGGTAATTGGAGAGTTGGAAACTTTGCAGGGAAAGTTCAAGAAAGCAATAGTTGAGACAGAGGAAAAACTTATAGACTTGACCCATCACGGGGCACAAAAGATAGCAGCAACAGAAGCCGCAATCATCAAATAGGTAGAGGTAGCAAAGGCTACCTCTCAAAAATTTATTTTGGCATGGAAGAGCAGGAAATAGACATGATTGGCTCAGGACGAGCCACAAGTGAGTGTTGGGGGTCTGTTGGAAAGGCAGTTTGGATACAATTTCAGAAAAAAAATCCTACGTATAGAAAAAGTGTAGGGAATAATAAGGAAATACAATGAGCATGCAACTAAGGCGCATCCAGGAGGACAATGCATAGAAGAAGGAAAGTGTGCAGGAGGAAAACAACGCACAAACAAAAGAATAAAGATGACAATTAATAAAGCAATAGAGAGAGAGAATGAATCATGGAAAATGGATGACAACCCAACATTACAAAAATAAAATAACAATAGAAAAGTAGCATGCAGATTGAAAAGAAGAAGAAAGAAACCAAATATCTAGTTAATTGAGCTAGCCATGCAATGTAATGGGTTTTGGGAATAATCAAGTAGGGTTTTAAGCTTGGTTCTCACAGTCCTAATAGATACCTCGGGTGATACTTCATCTGCGCAAGTAGGTGATGCCGAAAGGGACGGTGTCTGGTGGATTTTGTTGGTAACAGATAACTTGAACCTAGGGTCTTACAACCTACGCACAATGCCAACAATACGTATACACACACATAATTGTGTGTGTGTGTATGTACACGCACACACACGCATGCGTGCACACACACACACACACACACACACACACACACACACACACACACACACACACACGTGTGTGTGTGTGTCCCCTTGATCTTGAAAACCAACTAAGAATCCTCAAGTATTTTTTCTCCAATATGGGTATGATTGTTAATACTGACAAGACTAAGTTCATGATTATTAAATCCAATAAGATCACTTATTATACCTTCGTATAAGACAACAACAACTTGGAGTAAGTGACTTCATACAAATATCTTGGAATCGGTATTCACCACAAGCTTAATTGGAATCATAGCATTGAGAAAAGGATTATTGGGGGATGGAAAGCTTATTATGGGCTTGAAAAAAATTGTAAATGAACTGATATTTGGAGTTGGGATAAGAAGAAACTCCTCTTTGAGACTCTTGTTACACCTAGTATTCTTTATGGATGTGAAGTTTGGGGCTGTAGTATCTCTCGTGAATCTTGGAAAAAGATAGAGAAAATACAAAAGAATTTTATAACCTATAATCTCACAATTAAAGGAAATACGCCCTATCCCATCCTCTTCTTAGAAACAAGCCTCTCCCCCATTGAGAGCATGGATATGACTAGATGCCTAATGTATAAGAACAAGTTAAACAACATGGAAGACAAGAGGCTTCCTAAAATTGCTTCAAAATCGAGTCATAACCACCATCGACTCAAGCGAGGATGGCATAAAGATGCCCGGTCTTGGCTAAACTATTGGGGAATCATGGAAGAAACCATTTTGCAGAATAAATATACTATTAAAAAAATTGTCAAATCAAAATTTAAGGAGAAAATGTGGCGTGATAAAGAATTAGAGGAAAAAAGAAAAATAAGGTATTACAATGATGTAATCAATCCTAATCTAGAAGATCAAAATTATCTATAGGTTTTGCCAAGTGTAAAGAAAAAAATAAGGATTGCTAAGATAAGAACAAATTATCACGAGCTCCATAGTGAAAATGGGCGTTGGTCAATTCCTAAAACGCCATGGGATGAAAGAGTGTGTCACCTTTGTGACACTAAGAAGGTTGAAGATGAAAATCACTTTCTCTTAAATTTCCCAGCCTATACCCATATTAGATGTCATTTTCAAAATATTTGTCACACTACCAACCTTCCTAACCTCTTAACTCAACAAAAGTATGGTGATCTTGGAAAGCTTCTCTTAATGTTTTTTAAGCACATAAACAAAATGCTAAAGAATCGCAAGTAATCACTTACCCTCTTAAGGTCCGATAGACCAATTCGGTCTTAGTGGATGTTAATCATCATCATCATCATCATATATATATGTGTGTGTGTGTGTGTGTGTGTGTGTGTGTGTGTGCATGTGTGTGTGTGTGTGTGTGTGTGTGTGTGTGTGTGTGTGTGTGTGTGTGTGTGTGTGTGCGTGCACACACACACACACACACACACACACACACACACATATATGTGTGTGTATATGATCCAGGTGGATATCGATGGCCACCCACCTTTTCCAACTGGCTCAAAACAATTTTCTGGCAATTTTAGTAATTTACTATTTTTGGCAGTTTTTCAAGTCCTGAACTTCTGGAGCCGTTTTGAGGCCTAAATGATGTTTTTTGGGCATTAAAGTCTGAAGAATATGAGTCTGTTCCGGACTTGATATTCGTTGTTATCAGTTGTAGTCCTAGGATAGATGTTTATAACAATGTATCGAGGGCCCCAAATGGAGATCGTATGCAAAAGTTATGCCCCTAGGAAGTTGACATATCAACTACCCCCATCGGGGCCCACAAACCTTTTGGATTTTCATCTTCTGGATTAGGGTTTTGGATTTTACTTATGTTAAAAATGCCTTTGGACCCTCATTGTAATAATTATCTTCTTGCGAATGCGAGTAGCCATCACATCTCTTCTTAGAGATAAGCTGCCACCATTCTAGCGAGTCTTTCACTCTGTATTTTTACAGTCTCTCTACATTTATTTCATTAATATAAATCGTGTTTTACCGTATATATTTGTTTATGGTTGCATATCTGATACATTTATGTTATATTATTGGATATCCATGATATATCTGTGTCTTTATTTATTATAACTCCACTCTCATTTCGTGCAAAAATAAACCAGATCAGTGGTATCAGAGTGGGCTGCTCTTGATCGTTTGTTTTTTTCAGTGCATGTCCCCGACGAGGTTTGAGTATAGTAAGTTGGGTCTCAAGCTTGTCTCTCTTGAAGACAATCGCTCTCGCATTCGCAAGAAACCCTCCATAGCGGAAGAAAAGAAAAATGACGGAGCAGACTATCCTATCAATCTGTTGCTTGAGCAAGCTCTCACGTGACATAGGGACACAATGATAGAGAATTTTTCCCACATCCTTCAATGCTTTCCGATAGCAACATACGCATCTTCATCAAACAACAACTTTGGAAGAACCTCTCCTTTCAAGGTACATGTTAATTTTGATATTCCCGTATTTGAAGGTCAGATAGATGCAGATGCCCTAGACAAACGGTTAAATCTGTTAGAAGGTTATTTCTCTGTTCATAATTTTTTCGACAGGGAAAAGATCACCTTCGCACTCCTTAAAGCTCTCCACCATGTCAAACATTGGTGGAAAAATTACTGGGAGAAAATTTCCACAGAGGAGTCTGGAATATATGGGGCCGAGCCCACTTGGGATTTTTTTGTGGATGCAGTAAAGGAACAATATTTCCCTATTGGAAACTATGAGGACCAGTACGTGAGATGGACCACACAATGGAAATAGAGGGGCCAAGCAGTTCCATATTTCACCAATATCTTCCACACCTTGTGCACCACGCTGGGTATCAAAGACTCTGAACGACATTTGGTTCTAAAATACCGTGGGGCTCTACATAGATACATCCAAACTGAAATGTATTTTTTGGACATCTCATCACTCGATGCTGCTTATCGATATGTTGTCAAAATCAAGAAGAAATTTAAGCACCATAACAAACGAGAGTTTGGTTCTGCAAATCTGCAACAACCAAATTATGATAAATATGACCCTAACAAATAGTCTCCCGAAAACCAGTCCAAGCCACAGGAAAAGAAGGGTCACAGGAAGACAAAGAAGGACACCAGAAAATGGTGCGATTTCCACAAAATCCCCTGGCACAACACCGATGATTGTCGCTCAAAACAGTCATTGGTGGATGAGATCAAAGACAACTAGCCAAACCCTGATTCATAATCTGATTATGAAAATACTGGTAAAAGACAGATCATCGATGCAAACACCACTTCTATTGTTGCGACCGCAACAATTCAACCAAAAGAACCAACAGATCCTAAAGAGGGGGAGCACCTTTTTCATTCACATATGTGGGTGAAGGGGACCCCGCTACATTTTATTGTTGATAGCGAAGCCATAAGAACCTCATCTCAGCAGAGGTCGTCAAACAATTGGGATTGTCGACAACACCACACCTGCAACCATATAAAATCGGGTGGCTTCACCAGGGACAAGATCTTCGTGTCAGCCAACAGTGTCGATTTTCATATGGCATCCAACCCTTCAAGGATGAGGTAATATGTGATGTTGTCCCACTGGATGTTTGTGATGTTCTCTTGGGCCAACCATATATGTGGAAGCACCATGTTGTTTATGAGTCTCGACCCCGTAGTGTCATTGTTTCTCTAGGGGGTCATCTCTACAGAATACCAGAGGTAGTTCCGACTATTGTTCCACCTAAATAGTACCGTAAGGTAGTATCTCATACTAAAAAATTCAGCATCTTCACAATCTGTGCAAAAGGTGAACAGAAGGATACTGCAACCACCACAGCCTCGACCCAAGCACCTTCTATCCAACAGAAGCAGGTCAACAAGATTGCAGCAAAGCGTAAATATTCCTTTTTCACATAGGCATCTCATGTAGCCAGATTGGTTAAAAAGGTCCAACCCTTCCTGCCACATGTTCATGACAACCTTCAACAAGCTAAGCAACACAACTTCTCCAACAAGGCAAGCAACTCATCAAGATGCAGATTCAATAAATGATTTTCCCTTTCCCCCGGGAACTCAACGCAATGGAGACCATGCTTCCTAAGGAGGGAGGATTGATCCAGATGTATATCAGTGGCCACCCACCTTTTCCAACTATCTCAAAATAGTTTTCTGGCAATTTTGGCAATTTACTATTTTTGGCAGTTTTTCGGGTTCTGAACTTCCAGAGCCGTTTTGAGGCTCTAAACGACGTTTTTTGGGCATCAAACCTACGACTAATATCATCCCAATTCAAATTGGATGTATTTTGTCAATAGTTGTAGTCCTCGGATAGATCTTTCTAACGATGTATCGAGCGCCCCAAACAGAGATCGTATGCAAAAGTTATGCCCCCGGGAAGTTGACGTATCAACTACCCCCATCGGGGCCCGCAAACCTTTTGGAATTTCATCTTCCGGGGTTAGGGTTTTGGATTTTACTTATGTTAAAAAGGCCTTTGGAGCCTCATTGTAATAATCATCTTCTTTTGAATGCGAGTAGCCATCACATCTCTTCTCAAAGATAAGCTGCCACCATTCTAGCGAGTCTTTCACTCTGTATTTTTACAGTCTCTGTACATTTATTTCATCAATAGAAATCATGTATTACTGTATCTATGTGTTTATGGTTTCATCTATGATACATTTCTATTATATTATTGGATATCCACGATATCTCTGTGCATTTATTTATTATATCTCCGCTCTCATTTCATGCCGAAAATAAACTGGATC
>ML797768.1:142971-160587 GCA_009831015.1 Picea engelmannii
CAAGCCCACTCAAGATAGCATTCATAGCCTTAGCGTTGAAGCTAAATTCTAGTTTGTCATCCTTATTAGCTAGCACAACTGGCTTTACATAACCAATATCTACCACATCCCAGACATCTGCACCTAAATCCATTATGTAGGTTATCATTCTAACTTTCCAGAAGGCAAAGTTTGTTCCATTGAACAGAGGGGCCTTATTGGTTGAATTTCCTTCATGGATTGACATGTTTAAGCTCTAGTATCTACCCTTAGATAAAAGGGGTTGACTCTGATACCAATTGTTAGACAACTGAGAGGGGGGGGTGAATCAATTTTTACCGTGCTTAAACAAGTATGGTTCTTTTAAACTCTTTGTAGAGACACTGAATGATGATCACAATAATGCAGGGAAATAAACAATGACACTTTCAACATCATTCACATATATGAGAAACATAGAGACAGATATTTCCCGAGGAAACCCATGCTGGGTAAAAACCTATTTTTCTTTATATGATAAGTAATGGTTACATTCTTTACAGTATCATACATATGAGCTCCAACTCATAATGAGGCTACAACCTCAGTTTTGCAAGCTGCAACTTGCTGAGAGCACCAACTCTCTGTTTTCTCTAGCACCCACTAGAAGGAAGCACCAACTCCCTGGTTTCTCTAGCACCAACTAGNGCAACAACTCCCTATGTTCAAGCACCCACTTGAACCTTTGAGGACACCGGTCCTCCCTAGCTCCTCCCAACAACCTTGAAATATAAATCTTTGCTACTGAAACTTATTACAGTGATATGATATTCAACAATGTCTTACCAGACTCATCATTGTTCTGCTGCATTTCATTGCTCTGTCTGCCTCATTGCCTTTCTGCACACATCAATTGCGTTGTTTGTTCTTCCACTTTTTATGATATGTGCTCCATGTCCATTCACTGCACAGTTCCTCTTCTGTTCTATTCAGTTGCTGCACTCTCCTCCTTCTTCACACATGAATCACCTTCACCAATAACAACCACAACAAACACCAACAGTAACAACAACCCCATCTCTTCTCCGTACCGTGTATTTATAGCTTCTGTGCACCTTGTGCATGCAATGTTCGCAATGCCTCTGCATGCTGACTCCGCGCCGTTATCCTCCACCTCTCGAGTGCTCTGTCTGATCAACATCGTGACTCTTCAGCTTCTCTGGTGGTTCAGCCCACGTGTCCAGCATCACTGTATGTTATACTGAGATTCCTCAGCATCTCTGGCAGTTTGAGACTCTTCGTCTTCTCTGTGACAATCGAACTCACCTTCTCTGTTTCAGTTACAGGCCTCAATGCTCATCAGTTTTCAATCGCCTCCACGAACATCTTCATTCCTCTCAGAGACTCTTCACCTCCTCTGTCATTCATCCCGAAGTGTCTTCGCATCCTCTGGTAGAAACCATCAATGGTTTCTAGCAGTTTCACTATGTCGTGCACCAGTAGCCCTCAGATCTCCTTCAGGTTAATCTATGCCATTGGATAAGATTTATTAATCTTGCCTTTAAATCGGGTTTCGGCATTTCGGCATTCCTATTGCATTGTGTTCTTGCCTCTCCAAGTCACGATTCGCGAAACTCTGATATGGAGTTTGATCAACGATCCAGATCTGATCTCTATTCAATGACTGCAATTAAATCGCGATGTCAAGATTCCTGATGTCAATAATCTTTGAAATGTCTAAATCTCGATCCCCGATGCCTCTCTATTGACTGGAATCAACGGTCCAGATCAAAGCTTGATCTGGCGACTCAGATTACATCGTGATTTCACATATCGTGAAATCGGGATTCTTGTGGTGAATGTTCTTTGACAACTTCAACACTCGATCCTCGAGACTCCGACGTGGTGTCCATCTGCTGATGTCACATGTGGATTGACACGTGTTGAATACTGCCACGTGTCACTCTAATTTGTGACTTACATGTGCTTGAAATGTTGAATCAGTCTGACACTTGTCAATACCTGGTTGTGCCATGTGTTCCTAGCTGACGTGGTCTGTTGACATGAGTCACGTCGACGGTCTAGATCACATCTTGATCTGATGGTTCAGAATATGCCGGGATTTTGCATATCGAGAAATCAAGATTCCTGCTGCATTGTTTCTTTGACATTTCCATCACGCGATCCTCGAAACTCCGACAGGGATTCGGATCAACGGTTCAGATGTGATCTTGAATTGACGGCTCAGATTACGCCTCTAACTTCAATTAGCCCTCCGGCTAAGCTCGTGGTCCACGCGACCTCCCCCTATATGACCGCAGCCAAACCTCCTCATCAGGGTTTCGGACTTTCCAATGTCAAAACATGTATGTCCTCAGGATTCGCGATCCCTCGAATCCCGATGCGCTCTTTACGCACTAGCACTCATGGCTACGCTCCTGGCCCATATGACCGTTATCCCTGTGACCACAGTCTTACCACTCGTCAGGGTTTCAAGATTTTCAATGCCGCAATGCATTGGCTCACGAGATTCCCAATATGTGAAACCCCGATGAGTCAGCCCTCCTTTCGAGATTTCACCTTGGCTTTTCCCGATGGTAAACCTCGTGCAGCTCCTATCCGATCTGACGGCTGACAGGATTTCTGAACGAGATCCAACGGTTCTCGATCTCTCCCTTCTGTAGGCTTCTCTTAAGCTCCTCCTGGACGTAGAAACCAATGGTCCAGATCTTCTTCTTCAGTCGATCTGATGGCGATTGTGCTCCCTCTTGAGATTTGCACACTTTCCTCCCAACCTTTGGAGAATTACAAGTTCTCAAAGGCCTCGACCTTTGTCTTCCTTCTCCTCTATGAACTCCTGTATCTTGAGCTTTGTTGTGCGCGTTCTCCTCGACATTGTTCCTCCTGAGCTTTCACTTCTGAATCCTGTTTTTCCATCGATGCACACTCTGATCCTACCATCTTCACTGTTGTACTTGCCATCAATGACAAGCATACGCTACTTGTTAAACATTTTCCAACGGATCCTTCTTGATGATGAGTTGGAAATAGATGGCGATGTGACATGGTCCTTGGGGTGAGGGAAGTGACCTTTGATGGGTATTTTACCTTTTCATGGAGGGACATATCCTTTGGAGGCACCTTTCATGACATCATAGCCTTTGGAGGCTTCTACACCACACTTGTCACCTTTTGAGGGGATGTTTTGATATATTGTCATTGTATATTTATGTTTGAGGATATTTTGGGGGTTGATCATGACCCATCCAACTTGTATCATGGATGTTTTAAGTTTTTGGGGATTTTGAGGGTTTATAGCACTCGGGTTGCCTCATATAAAAAGGATAGTGCTCCTCACTTGTCAAATCACAACACACACTTGTGGAGAATCATTACTACTTGTCTTCTTATATTCTTTTCTCACCATGGAGCTATTATGTGCACTTTTGGAGTAATATTGTAAATTGTTTCTCTTGTATTGATGGATTTTTATGGAACCAAGGTTTCCTCATGCATAATGAATTGGCATAGTAAGTGTTCTTTCCAGGTTGAAGTGTTTTTTCTTAGTATATTTTGGTGATTTCTCTATTAGATGGTTTAGTTTCATGTTATCTTGTTTCCTTGAACAATTTTTGTTAGAAACCCTAAGGAAGGATTAAGATTGTTTATCCCCTTCCCTTGTTTGTACATCCTAGAAGATTAACCTAAGATTATGATGGTATAATTATAGGGTTTTAAATATCCAAGTCTTCTTTTTTTTAAGCTTCCATTGAAGTTTCATTGACTCCATATGCCCAAGGATTCAAGATGACACCAGTCTTTCTCATTTGCAAGTGATACAAAACCCTAGTTTAGCTCTCTCTCTCTCTCCCAATGATTTTTGTTAGCTTTAGAATTTTGCATGTGTACCTTCATTCCCTAGCATTCATAGTCTATCACTTTGCATTAATTGTTTGGAATCATCTCTAACATAGTCATTGTTGCAATAATTGCATTTTCAACCTTTAGGGATTGTCTCATTGCACTCAATTAACACAGTTTCATTATCTTTATTTCATGCAACCATTGGTGAATGGTTTACAATCCCACTTTTTCACCGTTGTGAACATCACCTAATGCAATTATTACTAAGTGGAATATTCAAATAATGAGAATTATTGGTCAATTGCGACTATTACTTATGGATATGGATGATGTATTAATGAATTACTCTATGCAATTAATCCCAAAAATAATATCTAATATGTTGAATTGTAGAAGCCCCTCAATGCTTAAATAAAAAGAGTGAAGGGATCTCTGACTAAATAGTTCTTAAGGCACAATAATTGCTAAGTTTTGAAAATGGGGTAGCAAGCTAAGTGGGATTTATTGGGGGGAAATTGTTGGATTACTGAGAGGGGGGGTGAATCAATAATAGAGCAATAATCATTTTTAACAACAAAATGCAAGTGTTATATCAATGTAGCATTATCACCCAATAGTTGCAGAGTAAATAAACAATGAATAAATTATCAATCATACACATACACAATACATCAATGTTTTTACGTGGAAACCCAAAGCGGGAGAAAAACACAAAATGATTTTTCTTATATGTATTTAAGAATTACATTCATTGGAAGCACCAAATTCCTTTTTTTCCAGCTGCAACTAGGAGGCTCCAACCCCCTAGTTTCTCAGGATACAACTTGAAGGAAGCTCCAACTCCCCAATTCTATGGCTACAACTACAAGGAGGCTACAACCCCCTAGTTTCTTAGGCTACAACCTGAGGGAAGCTCCAACTCCCCAATTCTATGTCTACAACCATAAGGAGGCTACAACCCCCTATGTTCTCTGGCTACAATCGGAAGGTGGATACAACCACTTGTCCTTCCCCGTCCAACCACCCTGACATAGAAGTAGAATGATGGAACCATTGTCACACTATCATTGTGAGATATACTGTTGTAAACTTGTACCAATCAACCTATAACAACCTATGCCAACATGTACCTCAACCTGTACCATAAACAAGTGCATCAACCATGCACCAACCTGTACCAAGCAATCTGTAATCAACCCGTACCATAAACAAGTTAATCAACCATGCACCAACCTATACCTCAACCTGTACCATGAACAAGTTCATCAACCAAGCATAACACAACAACTCATAATATATCAATACAAGTATGTTACATCATCCATAAATCATGTGTCAACAATACTATTAACAAGTGCCTCCAACCATGTACCAAGTATGTACCAATCATGTATCAACTACTCATCAACTATGACTCATCAATGTACCAACATCATCAACTATACACCTCATGTATGTGCCAACTCATCAACTACTTGTCTCAACCATGTACCCAACATGTACCTCAAACAAAATCCCTCTTCAATTTCACCATCCAAATCTGATTTCTAACTTTGTAATAGACATGGTGTATATGATCACATACCTACAAACCTTCCTTAACTTTAACAGCAAGAGACTAGCATTTCATCAAACTTTACTTTAGTCTCACATGACTAGTTTTGGATTAGTCAACAACCCTAACTTGAAATAATCATAATTATGTACATGTAATGAATAAAGATATGAAAATAGTACACAATGTTCTTTAGTTTGTTTTATGCAATTCCTCCAGGTGTCACTACTTGGAACCTCTCAGAAAAGAAGTTATAGAAAAAATAACACACCTTGTTGAATTCTAGCTTATTCTAGAGAGAGAACTTGTAGAACATGCCCTGCAAAGAATATTTTTTGTATGGATATGAAAATTGTACAAATAATTTATGACTTTTTACCCGAAACACATGTTTTAGACTAGTTTCAGGACTAGCCACAAACCCTATTTTCCACAGAGTGTAACTCCAAAAATACAACGACCCACAAGCTGAAATTTGTACCATAGTTACTTGGATATGTTTCCTCAATGACCTACCAATTTCACAGTATGAAGAATTCTAGAAAAAAATTATTTCGAAAATGGTGTGATGACATGTAAATAACATACCTTAGAAAGCATCATCAAAAGAATTTATCCTCCCTTGAATTTCAGCCTTCTTTACTTCACCTTCTCTCTGAAATTCATCTTAGATATCCTTTTGTTACCTCAATAACCTGTAGATATTCAATATGCTCAAGTGTGATTAAAATGAGAGAGCCTTCCTCTTATTTATACTTTCATGTAGCTTCATCAAGGGGTTACCTTTTAACCATCTTAACCCACTTTCCTTATTTTAGGGTTAACCCATTTCTAATTTCTCCATTAAATTTATTATTTAAATAATTTATTTTGTATTCACTTTGACTTATAGTACACTCATCACTTCACTTTATTATTTACCTTCTAAAATATCTTAACCCACTTTGACTACTTTGACCTTTTGGGGCTTCTAGATGACTCATGAGGGTTCTCCAAGTTCACGTGGCCATAACTCTCTAACCATGAGGAGTTATGTGACGTTCTACATACCAATGGAAATGGAATGACATGTAATATCCATATAGAATAGTCTTTCCTGCAAATGTATTCAAAATCATACCATTATCCATCAAACAAACTTGGGTCGATTACCCAAACCTAGGTTCTCCAACTTCTCATGGCCATAACTCTCTAATCGTGAGGAGTTATGTGGCGTTCCACATACCACCAGAAATGGAATGACATGTAATATCCATATAGAATAGTCTTACCTTCAAATATATTAAAAATTATACCATTATAAATGAAACAACCTTAGGTCCATTACCCAAACCTTTGTGCTACAGGAATTCACTACCGTACTTTCTCCAAGGGTTGACATCAATCACTAAGGGTTGAAATCAATATACAATATCACTCTCCAATGGTTGACATCAATGACGACCAACAATCCATACCAACTGTCCATCAACCTAAGCCAACTATCTGTCAATCTCCCCCTTTGGCATTGATGGCAACACTTAGTCATGATAACATTCATGCTTATATTCCTCATCAATGTTTCCATATCTCCCCCTTTGTCATCAATGGAAAATGGTATCTCCCTTTGGGGCTTCTCCCCCCAACTGAACTGTCCTTGGGGATACTCCCCCTAACTGAGCTCTTCCTGAAACTGATCTTCCAACCTGAACTATCATCTTTATGGTTCTTCCTTGTGTAAATCTAAGACATATAAGATAAGAATTCAAAAGCATTCATTTTGGATTAGAAATTACTCTGAGTCTCTGGCATAGATACTCAAAGGCTTCCTGTGGAAGTGGTTTTGTAAATATGTCTACCACTTGTTCTTTTGTGCCCACATATTCAACTCTAATGTTATTCTCTATAACCTGTTCCTATAGAAAGTGATAATTGATTGGAATGTGCTTCGTCCTGGAGTGCATCACCAGGTTCTTTGAGATATTGATGGTGCTTGTATTATCACAATAGATTAGAATGGGATCATCATACTCAACCTGTATATCCGTCAGAGTTTGTTTCATCCATAGAACCTGTGTACAACATCCTGTTGCTACAATATACTCTGCCTCTACTATAGATAAGGATACCGAAGATTGTTTATTTCTTAGCCATGATACTAAAAAATCACCCAAGTAGAACGTTGCTCCACTGGTGCTTTTTTGGTCATCAATGCAACCTACCCAATATGCATATGTGTAGGCAATAAGTGATAGATCCTTTCCTTTTGGATACCATAATCCAAACTCTTATGTTCCTTTGAGATATCTGAAAATCCTCTTTACTAGTAATGCATGTGATTCCTTTGTTGTTGCTTGAAATCATGCCATATGTCCAACTACCTGCATTACATTTGGTTTGGATGTTGTCACATATAGTAATCTACCAATCATTGACCTATATTTCCTCTGGTCTGTAGACTTTGAATCATCATCTTTGCTCAACTTGCAACTCGTTTGCATAGGAGTGGTAACTAGTTTGCAATCTCTCATTCCGAACCTCTTTAGCATTTCTTTGATATACTTAGTTTGAGAAATAAAAATTCCTTGGTTGCTTTGACATATCTGAATACCTAGAAAGAAGGATAGTTATCCAAGTAATGAAATTTCAAATTCGTTCTGCATATCCTTTGCAAATTTATGGCTTAACCTGTCATTAGTACTTCCAAAAACAATATCATCAACATAAATTTCAATTAATAAAATACTACATTGAGTTACCTTGATGTAGAGGTTGTTGTATGTGCTTCCTTTCCATAGTTCGTAGGGAGTTTTTTCATTGTTGTTTCTGAGCATTACTCTATTTTGAATGTGAATTGTTGTATGCACTACATGTGTGCAAAAAATATTTGTGAATTTGGAATCCATTAGCATTGTTTGATCCATTTCGTGTGTAATTATCATCCATTATGATAATCTTCCTTTGGCTCTAAACAAATCCATGAATCCATGCTCTCGTCCACTGTCATATATATGTCCAAACCTACTAAGTGTTCTTACGAATCCATCTCTATCCATACTGTCCAAGAATCTACTTGTGCAACTGTCCATAATGATGACCCATTTATCACTATACTATCATGAAGTCTTGATTAATCTATCAAATTGTACTTCTGCTAACTGACTTCTCTGGATCTGTCTTCTCAAACTATGCAATTTGCTTGAAGGATGGTTCTTTAGTCTATCACAACTATCGCATAGACACCCCTGTCTAATATTCATATTACCAAGGAGTCTCTAAGTCGAATGGCTCATAACAATTTTTTCTCTGAAGTGTATTCATCATCATCTCATTAGTAGATTCATCATCTCTCTGAGCTCTGACTTCTTTTTGTTAGGGTCCTAACCCGCACATAGGTAGAGCAATATATTCGGATGTAATAAAGGTCAATATTAATAAGGCCTTCCAATAAAATAGAATAAGGCGGATGTAAGAAGACCTAATAGAAGCTTCTGCTTCTAAAAGGATCTTCCTCTAGATGCTTCTCTTGATAGACATATTTAGTATAAATAAGGGTCGAGGGTATGAAAACCCTAGCTTGGAGATTATTGTAACAGAGCGCTGCTCGATTGGAGGTTTCCCTCTCAAAGAGGCCCGTGAACATTGCTTTCTGGATCAAAGTGTTATTTCTGTTGTTGTTCTTATATCATTTCTGTGTTATTGTGGAGCTTATATTGGTTCTATTACTGTTATTCTGCCATTTCTAGCATTTTATTTTTGTTCTACATACTTTTTATATCTGGTATATTACAAGTGGTATCAGAGCACTTTCCTTGGCAGAAATTGTGGGAATTTTTTTTCAGGGTAGAGACATATTCCGACGTCTTTAAGCCACAAAGATCTATCGTTACGTGCATAAACCTACGGTTTAGGGATTCATACATGCATGAAATACAAGTGGTTCTTACGCGCACATCTGTTGGCCACCCTTGTAACCCATGTTGGTACCCCTTCGAGTGGTACCGCATCAGAAAACACCTGTGTATGGATCGACCTAGATTTCCTGAAGCCCTCTTTAGATAAACCGATCGGCCACCTGATTGCTATAGTGCCACTGAGAACAACACTCGGGAAGATAATCTCTAGTACCTAGGTAGTGGGGTAGTATGGCTAAGGGTATGGTCTATCCTCCTTAGTTAGTGCCCTGAGATATTGGGCCGAGTACTATTGTTGGACCCCGTACGTATATCAGAGAGATATAGCATAGGAAAAACCCTTGTCTGTAGAACCCTTGAATACCTAACCCTTGGGGGATAGAAACATAAACAAATTAAAACAGACAAGATCTGTGGCCGTGCAACTGTGTTCGGGTTGCCAAATCACTACACTTTTCTTACTGGTTAAGCATTTGGAGATTTCATCGCTGCAGTATTCTTCAAACCGGGTTTGGGGAAAAAATTTCACCATTATTTGAGACCTATTCCATTAGATTCATCTCTTCGCCCTTATCACATTCATCCATATCATGTTTCGGCAAAAATTTTGACCCCACCCACCCCTTTTCATTTCACCCATCCTCATGGCCCATACCCATAGCCAAGACCTGGAAGCTCGCTTCAACACATTGCAATATGGTCTCCTCAAGACCCAAAAAGAATTGAAACAACTCAGTGCCAATGTTTCCCCCATCGATACATCCATCAATACAACCATAAATACAACCATGCAGTCCTCAATGGAGGAATTCAAACAATAACTGACCACCCAGCTTGAATCTATCTTTGCATCACTCTGCACCAAACTGAATATCCCTATAGATGACCCTTTCTCTGACGCACCTCCAAATAATGAAGGTGAACATTCCTCCCATTCCCATACCTTTCGGCACCATCACTTTCAACGTGACCTATGCCTTCTGCGGGTGGATGTGACTAAACTTGATGGCTCAGACCCCACTGGTTGGGTAACCCAAATGGAACATTATTTCCCTTTATATGTCATTACAGATGACTTGGCCAAACTCCGGTATGGTGTTCTCCATCTAGATCAAGAATGTTGGCAATGGTGGCAATGGAGAAAAACTTCCCGTCAAGGGTATATTGCTTGGACCCAATTTGTGATTGAGCTTTATGAACGCTTTGACACTGACACCAACCACTTGGGTTGTTTGACAAAGTTGAAACAATCAGGAACAGTAGAAGACTTCATAGTTGCCTTTGAGTGCTTGGCTTTTCGAACAGAGGACATGACTGATGCTTTCTTTCAAGAGTGTTTTATCATTGGCCTCAAGGATGAGATTCGGGCCCATGTCCTCATGGCTTGACCTTCGAGTTGGGTGGGGGCTACTAAAAAAGATAAAGAAGCACAACAGGTTATATCCTCTCAAAACCGTAAACCCTCCTTTATCCCTCACCCTAAACCCGTAAATCCCACTACTCCCTCCGCCCCATTAAAGATCCAAAAATTGACCGGGGCTGAAATGTTTGAATGCCAACTCAAAGGCCTTTGTTATAATTGTGATGACAAATATTTCCCGAGCCACAAGTGTAAGGAACAAAATATTTTTATGGCCATCTCTGAGGATATTTCATAAGAGGATGTTGAAACTCCCATTGTGTCTGAGTCACTTGAAATCACTGACATAACCCATCCCTTAGACCCTCCCGAAGTGGAACCGATCATTTCCCTCAATGCTCTCACTGGCTTCTCCGCCCCCCAAACCCTCAAGTTAATCGGTTACATAAAGCATCGGAAGGTCATTATTCTGGTTGATAGTGGAAGCACCCATAATTTTATTCATCGCCACATTTCCCAAGAAACTCATTGCTCCATCCATGCCGTCAACAATTTTCAAATCATGATTGCCAATGGTGGTTCCATGAAATGTGGAGGGTGCTGTGAAAATGTGTGTCTCCAAATCATTGACTACCACCTAAAATCCCATATGTTTTCTATCGACATGGGTGGTTGTCACATTGTGTTGGGTGCAGACTGGCTAAGGACTTTGGGTCCCATTCTCATGGATTTTAAGGAATTAACCATGCAATTTGACCAGGAAGGCCACCAATATAAATTCCAAGGCATCACTGTTGGTTCACCTGAGTTCATTAGTTCCCATTGCATGGAAAAGATGCTCAAAAAAGGTCATTCTGGTGTCATTGCCCAACTCCATGCCATACAAGCAACAGAGACACCCTCGATGCCGCAAGACCTCCAAGCCCTCCTTTCTAAACATCAAATGGTATTTTCCACTCCCCAAGGACTCCCTCCTTCCCACTATGTTCATGATCATTCCATTCCCCTTGTACCCGGAAGCCTTCCTCCCAATATCCGTCTGTATTACCACCCCTTTTCACAAAAAAATGAAATTGAGAAAATGGTCCAGGAACTCCTTAATGCAGGCGTTATTTGCCCTAGTACAAGCCCTTACTCTTCTCATGTAGTCATGGTCCTAAAGAAAGAAGGTTCTTGGAGAATGTGTCCTGACTTCCATGCCCTCAACAAACTGACCATTAAAGACAAATTTCCCATTCATGTCATTGATGACCTCCTGGATGAATTGAGTGGCGCCCAATTCTTTACTAAACTTGATCTTCGCTCAGGCTATCACCAGATACATATGAAAGAGGCATACATTCCCAAGATGGCCTTTCAAACTCATGAGGGCCACTATGAGTTTTTGGTCATGCCTTTTGGCTTCTGTAATGCCCCCTCCACCTTCCAAAGCCTCATGAATCATGTCTTTCGTCCCTTTCTCCGTCATTTTGTCTTAGTTTTCTTTGATGATATCCTCATCTATAGAAAAACCTGGACAAACCATCTTACTCATGTGGATTGAGTTCTCCATCTACTCTCTCAGCACCAACTTTTCCTGAAATAGTCTAAATGTGCTTTTGGTGCCTCAGAAGTAGAATAATTTGGTCATTTGGTTGGCAAGGATGGCGTCAGGGTGGATCCGAAAAAGATTGAAGCTATGCAAGACTGACCGCACCCAAAGACTCTCAAAAGCTTGCGTGGATTTCTGAGCTTAACAGGGTATTATCGCAAGTTTGTTAAGAATTATGGAAAGATTGCAGCACCTCTCATTGCTCTCCTTAAAAAGAACTCTTTCACTTGGACTCCAGCCAATGCTCAAGCTTTCCAAACCTTGAAGATGGCCATGTGCACCAATCTGGTTTTGGCCCTTCCTGATTTCACAAAGACCTTTGTGTTGGAATGTGATGCCTCAGGGAAAGGAATCAGTGTTGTCCTTATGCAAGAGGGTCGACCTTTGGCCTTCACCAGCAAGCAACTATCTGAAATGAATCTGGGAAAACCCATCTATGAAAAGGAAATGTTGGCTATTCTGCACGCCGTTGATCTATGGCACCCTTATATCTTGGGGCAATGTTTCCAAATTAAGACAGATCATCAAAGCCTCAAGTACTTTCTGGAACAATGCATTTCATCCCTAGAGCAACAAAAAGGGTGACTAAGCTCTTTGGATATGATTATGAGATCATTTACAAGAAAGGCAAAGACAATGTGGTGGTGGATGCACTGTCCCAAAAATATGAAGAATAAGGATCCCTTTTTTCTCTTTCCTTCATTGTACCAGATTGGCTCCAAGTTGTTCACCAGGAATGGCTACAAGATCCCAAAAGTTCGCATATGATCCAGCAATTGCAGACCAATGCTCCAGCTCCCCCAAGGTACTCTTGGCTCCAGGATGAGCTTCGATACAAAGGCCATTTGTATTTAAGTAAACAATCAAATCTTAAATCCACAGTACTTTATGAGCTTCATTCTACACCCACAGCGAGGCACTCCGGGTTCACCAAAACCTATGACAGGGTCAAATGTTCTTTTTTCTAGGATGGTATGAAACAGGACATCCGTAATTTTTTCGCTGAATGTGATGTGTGTCAACGCAACAAGGCATAAACAGTCAAATCTCCAGGCACACTACAACCGCTTCTGATTCCACCTGCTATTTGGAAGGATATCTCTATGGACTTTATTACTGGCTTACCCAAATCGGGAAATAAAATAGTCATAATGGTGGTTGTGGATCACCTTTCCAAGTATGCTCATTTCTGTGCTCTTCAACATCCATTTACTGCATCCACGGTGGCTCAAATTTTCATGGACCAGGTCTTCAAGCTTCATGGCATGCCGCACTCTATTGTTTCTGATTGTGACACAACTTTCACAAGAAATTTTTGGCAAGAACTGTTCAAGCTACAGGGCACCCAAATGCATCTCAGCACAACTTATCATCCCTAGACTGATGGTCAAACGGAAGTTGTCAACAAATGTTTGGAAACATATCTGAGGTGTTTTTCCTCTGAAAAGAAAAATCAATGGGCTCAATGGTTACCCCTAGCTGAATGGTGGTACAACACTTCCTACCATACAACTACACACATGACTCCTTTTGAAGCGGTATACAGACAGAAGCCACCTTCAGTTCTCTCATACTTACTAGGTACCTCGAAGGTCTAAGCGGTTGAACAAACACTTACAGTTCGAGAGGATATTCTCCATACCCTCAAAGAGAACTTGGTCATGGCATAGAATCGCATGAAGCAACAAGCAGATCAAGGTTGCTTTGAACGTCAATTTGCAGAAGGGGATCAGGTGTTTCTGCAACTGCAACCATACAAGCAAACTTCCCTCAAGCGTGTGGGAAAAGTTGCCTATCAGTTAGCTCCGCCCAGTCATTCGAAGCTACATTCTGTTTTTCATGTTTCATGCTTAAAGAAGGTGATTGGAACTAGGTGCCAAATTCAAACCAACCTTCCCGAGTTAGCTAAAGAAGGATCCATTTGGCTACAACCAGAAGCATTTTTGGACCAGCGTGAGTGTCGCCTGCATCAGAGAACCATCAAGGAAGTGCTAGTCCAGTGGAAAGATACAACTCCAACAGATGCCACTTGGGAACCAACTACCATTCTGCAGCAGTTTCCACATCTCAAGCCTTGAGGACAAGGTTTTTTTTAAGGGGGCGGACATGTTGGGGTCCTAACCCGCACATAGGTAGATCAATATATTCGGATGTAATAAAGGTCAATATTAATAATGCCTTTCAATAAAATAGAATAAGGCGGATGTAAGAAGACCTAATAGAAGCTTCTACTTCTAGAAGGATCTTCCCCTATATGCTTCTCTTGATAGACATATTTAGTATAAATAAGGGTCGAGGGTATGAAAACCCTAGATTGGAGATTATTATAATAGAGAACTGCTCAACTGGAGGTTCCCCCCTCGAAGAGGCCCATGAACATTGCTTTCTGAATCAAAGTGTTATTTCTGTTGTTGTTCTTATATCGTTTATGTGTTATTGTGGAGCTTATGCTAGTTATATTAGTGTTATTCTTCCATTTCTATCATTTTATTTATGTTCTGCATACTTTTTATATCTGGTATATTACACTTTATTTCTGTCTGTGGATTCATATTTCACTACAGTTCCTGAAAGTACAATATCTTGAACATGTTCCTTATTTACTTGTCCTTCTTTTCTTTTGGTTATCTTACAAATATTTCTGTATCTGACATCTTTCCTTTTCTCTGTAGAATTTTCTTCATCTTTTTTTATTTCCAATCTTTTGATCTCTGGGACCTGGTCTTTGTTCACCTATTCTTCATGTTTTGAACAACCACTGTCAACATACCAACCACGCTTCTTCTACTTAGATTGTAGAGTGAGTGTGCATACTTCATTGCTATACTAATTATGATTTCTTATACATGTTCTCTTTTGAGGCTCTTGTCTGTGACTGTTGTTGTTTTGTTGTGGTTCTCTAGGAGGGAATGTCATTCTACAATATTTGTCCATATGTAAAAAGTTATTGCAATTGTAGCACTCCACTTCAGTGCTCAATGATTCAAATTTGTTGTAGCTTCTTCTATGTGTTTCACTAGGCATTCTTGGATAACCATTTTGTGTATGACTTTCAAAGTTGTTTATGTTCCTGCTATTAGCTCTGCAATTTACAACTTTATGTCCAAAATTATTGCATGCATAACATAAACCCAAAAATATAGTTTGATACCTGGGAGTTGAAGATATTATGAAAGGAGTTACTCTTATGAATCCTTCTTCTTCCTGAGGCATATTTGTTTCTTTCGGTCATTGATTCTGAAATCTAAATCTTCTCGGTGGAGGAGTTTCCTTGTAATCTTCCTCATAGGTCTTCATATCCATTTTGATTGTTTCTGCATAACTTTTTCGATATGTTTCTTGTTTTGTTTCTTTGGAGCTTGATCCCTTTTCTATCTGATTGTATCTAATTATGGACTTGTCATGATTAGGCCGTTGACTGTTGATAATGTCATCCAAAACTTTTAAGTTGTTCTGCATATTTTTCTTTTGAAAATCTTTTCTCAATGTGACAATCTCTGCTTCCAAATTTCCAATGATCATGTCTCTTTCTTCTAACTGTTCTTTCAATGATTCTTCAATTATTTTATATTCTTCTATTTGAACCTTCAATTCCATGATGATCTACTCTAGTTCTTGAGTGTCTTCCTTCTTTTAGCTTCTTGTTTTTCCTCTTTTCTCTTCTTATAACTTCTATGGCAGTCAACAATTCTTCTTGGTGGTCAACTTTTGCCTCTTCATATTCTTCTTCGGTGTCTTCTTTATTAGAGTCTTCTACTTTCATGAAAGAACTATTTTTGTCTCACTGTCACTAACTTCATCTTCATCTGATGAGGAGACGTCTTCTTTGGTGCATAAGATTTTCTTGAAAAAATTCTTTGTGGTTCCTTTTCCTTTATATGTTTGTTTTATATTTGAGTAATCTTCATCATTCCCCTAATTTTTCTTATGAGGACATTTGTTAACAAAATGACCAATACCATCACAATTAAAACAAATCAATGGAATCTTACCTTTATATCTGCCATTGGTTCCCTTGTTCAATCTCTTGAAAAAATTGGCCATTTATTCATCATCTTCCGAGATGTCACTGCTGCTGCTATATTCTTTTTCTTTTTGCTTTCCCTTTTTTTCTTTGACCTTTTGGATGCTTTGAAAGCTGCTTATTTTATATCTAGATTTTATTGTTTAGTTCTCATTTCATATGCTGTGAATATTCTATGTAGCTCGTCCATGCATATTGAGTCTAGATCTTCTCTTTCTTCTAGTGCTGATATCTTAGGATCAAATCTCATAGGAAGAGATCTTAGTACCTTTTGAACAATTACATATTCTTTAATTTCTTCTCCCAATCCTATGATTTCATTTATTGTTTCATCAATTCGCAAGAAGTAAGATGCAATACCCTCATCTTCCTTCATCTTTAGTTGTTTGAACTGACCTCTTTAAGTTTGAAGCTTTGTTGCTTTGACTTTTGAATCTCCTTCATAAATATTTTGAAGTTTGTCCCAAATATCTTTAGCGGATTTGCAATGCATAACTTTGGTGTATATTGATTCACCAAGAGAATTAAGAAGCTTATTTGTGGCTTTGGAATTATCTTGACCGAGTTTTATTGTTCTTTCACTTGTTGGCAGAACAACTGGTTCTTTGTATCCATCTACTATAGATTCCCAAATTTCAAATCCCTATGCCTGTATATATGTTTTCATCCTTCTTCTCCAGAATGCATACTCTTGTCCATCAAACTATGGTATTCCATGTTTATACATGTTTTTTCTCTCCATAATCTACCTTTCAGTGGTTAAATTGATTCTTGAAGGAACCGACTCTGATACCAATTGTTGGATTACTGAGAGGGGGGGTGAATCAGTAGTAGAGAAATAATCTTTTTTAACCACAAAATGCAAGTGTTATATCAATGTAGCATTATCATCCAATAGTTGCAGAGTAAATAAACAATGAAAAAATGAGCAATCATACACATACACAGTACACCAGTGTTTTTACGTGGAAACCCAAAGCGAGATAAAACCACTGAATTCTTTTTCCTATATGTCTTTAAGAATTACATTCATTGGAAACACCAACTTCCTTTGTTTTCCTGATGCAACTCGAAGGAGGCTCCAACCACCTAGTTTCTCAGGCTACAACCTGAAGGAATCTCCAACTCCCTAATTCTCTGGCTACAACCAGAAGGAGACTACAACCCCCTAGTTTCTCAAGATACAAACTATGGTATTCCATGTTTATACATGTTTTTTCTCTCCATGATCTACCTTTCAGTGGTTAAATTGATTCTTGAAGGAACCGACTCTGATACCAATTGTTGGATTACTGAGAGGGGGGGTGAATCAGTAGTAGAGAAATAATCTTTTTTAACCACAAAATGCAAGTGTTATATCAATGTAGCATT
>ML797768.1:160824-171758 GCA_009831015.1 Picea engelmannii
AACCGACTCTGATACCAATTGTTGGATTACTGAGAGGGGGGGTGAATCAGTAGTAGAGAAATAATCTTTTTTAACCACAAAATGCAAGTGTTATATCAATGTAGCATTATCATCCAATAGTTGCAGAGTAAATAAACAATGAACAAATGAGAAATCATACACATACACAGTACACCAGTGTTTTTACGTGGAAACCCAAAGCGAGATAAAACCACATAATTCTTTTTCCTATATGTCTTTAAGAATTACATTCATTGGAAACACCAACTTCCTTTGTTTTCCTGATGCAACTGGAAGGAGGCTCCAACCACCTAGTTTCTCAGGCTACAACCTGAAGGAATCTCCAACACCCCAATTCTCTAGCTACAACTAGAGGGAGGCTACAACCCCCTATGTTCTCTGGATATAACCAAAAGGTGGCTACAACCACCTGTCCTTTCCCTGTCCAACCACTCTGATGTAGAAGTAGAATGATGGAACCACTGTCACACTATCACTGTGAGATATACTGTTGTAAACCTGTACCAATCAACATGTAACAACCTGTACCAATAACCCGTGCCAACATGTAACATACATCAACCTATACCTCAACCTGTACCATAAACAAGTGCATCAACCATGCACCAACCTGTACCAAACAACGTGTAATCAACCTGTACCATAAATAAGTGCATCATCCATGCACCAACCTATACCTCAACCTGTACCATGAACACGTGCATCAACCAAGCATAACACAACAACTCATAATATACCAATACAAGTATGCTACATCATCCATAAACCATGTGTCAACAATACTACTAACAAGTGCCTCCAACCATGTACCAAGTATATAACATGTATCGATTACTCATCAACTATGACTCATCAAGATGTACCAACATCATCAACTATACACCTCATGTATGTGCCAACTCATGAACTACTTGTCTCAACCATGTACCCAACATGTACCTCAACCAAAATCCCTCATCAATTTCATCATCCAAATCTGATTTGTAAATCTATAATAGACCTGGTGTATATGATCACATACCTGCAAACCTTCCTTAACTTTAACAACGAGATACTGGCATTTTTATCAAACTTTACTTTAGTCTCACATGACTAGTTTTGGATCAGTCAACAACCCAAACTTGAAATAATAATAACTATGTACATGTAATGAATAAAGATTTAAAAATACTACAAAATGTTCTTCAATGTGTTTTATGCAATTCCTCCAGGTGTCACTAATTGGAGCCTCTTAGAAAATGAGTTATGGCAAAAATGGCATACCTTGTTGAATTCTGGTTTATTCTAGAGAGAGAACTTGTAGAGCATGCCCCGCACAGAATATTTGTTGTATGGTTCTGAAAATTGTACACATAATACTATAGAATGTACTCTAACCAACACATTTGGTATTACTAAATTTGGATCTATTATGAAGAAGTTATGACTGTAGAAATTTTAATACAAATTATGTATTGCCTAGATTCTCTTGATCTAACAATTATATGCCACTGTTAAATACATAATATCTTCTACAAATATTCTTGCGGAATTTAAAACACGATTGCCAATTGCAATATCAAGAAGAAAGATCAATCACACATAACACAAATGTTTTACCAGGAAAGCATAAAGCTAAAAACCCCACTATCATATATTATGTATATACCATGGATCATGAAACAATCTCATACAAAACTCTAATCGAAGAGCTCTCAGTACAATATACAATTGTCTCACACTATCATACAAAAATTGACAAATTCATGTGCCAATTTACTGCTTCCAGACAACCTGCCTCCTCTACGCAATCCCTGTTGATCTTAAATCCCTGCAATGAATGAATCCCTCTTTCCTAGGATGTGCATTCCTCATGGGCACATCCAATGTGTGTATGGTTGCATGAGTGCACTCACTAATGTCACAACTGATAGTCAAACTGTCCCTTTCACCTGTTATCTCAACTGGGTCTCCGCTGGATCTGACATGAATGTAGTTAACAGTGGTAAATCTTTAGTTGCATGTGAGATTATTGATTGTGATTTAATTAATAATTAATTCACTAATCTCTCACCAGTGCAAGTTCAGTTACAACTATTACAATTGAGCTTAACTCACTTAACTGAGTTAAACTACTTTACAACTTACATAACTACACATCCAACTCTGTTACAACTTTGAATCACCCAGTTACAACTAATTCGACTTGCATGTCCCACCAACCAACCTTTGAACTCAAATTTCCTATAGATTACTGATTTTCCACTTCAGTTAACTATTTCCAAGTGCTCATTGAGAATAGATTAATATTTATTGTCCAACTATTATTAAGGGATAATAATAGTCGACATACATCTATAAATAGAATTTTCTCACCATCTATAAATAGTCGTTGTTGTTCCTGAGTTTATACTTTAAGGCTGTAAAGTATACCGTCAAGGCATCCGTAAATGTTTAAAGGAATAATTTGAGAATAAGAATTTAAAAGGAAGGGTGAAGCAGAATCAGTTTCTCAACTGTCTCTGTCTTGCTTCCTGTTGTTCTTGGATGCTGATATCTCTCTCAATAGCAGCCCATGAACGTTCTAATTCAACCCGGTTAGTTGTTGTTTGTAAAATGGTATTAAATAGATTCAAGGCAATACTAGTTTGATCTTGAAGTCCAGGTTCAATGTTGGGTTGTCTGCTACTTGGAACAGTCATGGAGGATAAAACTTTATTTGTTTGTAAAATAATTTTAATCAAACGTTACTTCAAACTTTCCAGAGATGAGAATAGGAAAAACAATTTTGAAATTCAAAACACTAACATAAATACATTCGAGGTCGTTTCCTGGATTTGTAACAATTTGAGGATCATAAAATAACAAATAAATACTACAGAAAAATATGAGGCTTTAATCAAGAAAGAATATCATATTTCGACAGATAATAATGAAAGAAAACGAGGTTTCTAATGAAAGTTAAGTATTAAGGTTCAAATGATTTACAGGTCTTAAAAATCACTGATAGCAATTTTAGAGGAAAAACTGTAAATAATTTGATATCCAAACCAATCTGAACTAGAAATCAAAGATGTAGATAACTTCAAATTGATTATTCATTAGAAAAGCATTGAAAGAAAAATACAATAAAGTATAGTAAACAGGGTTGAAGAACACATAGCTACAAATTTGCAGGATTCAGAATCTCGTTTGTAATCTATATTATGATGTATTGGAAAACTGTTATTACAATCAGCTCTCTCCAAAAAAATCCTGAAGCCCTTTCTCAGTCTTTGGAAACTACATTTATACATTTTCATCAAAAGTTTCTTGTTGGTGACTAACCAACTTCCTAATATTACGGTTACATATAAAAATAATGTCAATCGTTTACATTTTCTTTCTAATTTCTAATGATAAAAGCATTTAAAAAAGTTTTTTTTTTTTTTTTAAGCTTGCGTTGACGAACTTCCTTTTTCCGCTTCAATACACTGAACACACTTTCCCAAAAATTTCACAAAAGTTCTGGGAGCATCTGGTATCTCATTTGCTTCAAACAAGAAAAATATTTTCTGTAATTCAGGCAAACGATTTTCTATCATCTTCTCTATGAATTTAATAGTTTTCAACCTTAGATTCGGCGTCACCATCCATTTGTTGATCTCTGTGATATTGATTAATTTAATTTTTGAAATCTCTATCTTCATTTCCTCCAGCTCTTCTTTGAACCTTAGCTGGTGCTTGGCAATATTAATCTCACCTAATAATCCAAAACAGTCATCTATTGCGATATTCAATGAAGCTCTTTCTAAGAGATCAAAAATTCCCTGGCAATCATCATTGACCTCTCTGGTTATTCTTTTATATTCGGCCAGATTTGCTTCCCACACTTTTAATATTATGTCCCCTTTAACCTGTTCAGAAATGGATAATTTCTTAATCTTTCCAACTTCCTCCTTTGTTGAGAAGGCCACTGCCTTTTGAAAAGTCGTTCTAGCTGCTTTCGCCTCCCTTTCCTTATGGAAAACATTCTCCAAAGACTTCTTTGTTTCTTGAAAACAATTCTGGACTACTTCCATATTCAAAAACACTTTTTGTTGTTCTTCCTCTATTTTCAAATATATCCCCAATGCTTGTGTCCTGAAATTTTCAAGTTCTACTACTTGATTAGTAATAGAAATAATTTTATCTTGTAAATGTTTATTTTCTTTTCCCAACTTTCGGACCTGTTCCTGTGTGACCTGTATTATGTGTTTTTCCTCCTCCAAGTCTTTATTCATTTTCTGAATTTCTTGCATATCCTTTAGTCTAGCTTGTTCTAGACCCTTTTGTATTCCCCAACTGATATTTCTCTCAGTTTCTTTTAATTTGTCTTGCCACTAAATTATTGTCTGGTCTTTTTGTTCGAGCATAGTTGTTAAATTGCCAACAGAATACATATTTGCTAATGCTATAGAACCCATTGTACCTGCTAACTCTGTAGAAAATTCTCCATCTTTGAGTTTCTTTCCATCTATAATAACCCTATGCTTTTTAATCATCCCCTCTCCTCTTGGATGAATTTCTTGTTTCAAGACTGCTCTTCACTTTTTACTGAAAAAGTAATCTGATGGGGGGATTTCATCTCTTGAAATCGGCTCTAGATCACTGACATATAAATCTCCTTCATGGGGGGTTCCAAAAGTTGATTGCAATGGAGTTAAAGAGGTGATAGGACTACCGAGCTCTGTTGATGTTGTTCCTCCTATATTTTTCTGGAACATCCTTAATGATTTTTGGAGTTGTTTCCAACTCTTTTCCCCTTTCTGTTTCCAATTCTTTTGTTTGAGAACCCTCTATGTCTTGGGATGGTATCTCAGTATTCTTTAGCTTGCCTTTAGTATTTACTTTATCCTGTGTATTAGTTTCAAACCCTGGAGGGGGCCCTTCCTGTTCTGGCGGTGGGATCGAAACTTCACCTTGCAAACTCTTGGGTAGTCAACTTCGCCTATGGATCTGAAAAGATGCAAATCCGGCCTATGAGTTAGGTGGCATGGCCTGTACTCTATTCAATACTTCTTCATAGGATTTATCATCCTTAAATATATCATCATAAATAGATGCTTCATGTTCATATGCCTTTAGATTACAATGTATGAAATGCCTACTTATTACTTGGTAGGGGTCATATTTTCGGTGTTGAATATCTACTAATTTCACTTCTTCTAATGACTTAGCCTCTACCTTAGAATGGCCTAAATTTAATAAAGAAAATTTCCCAATATGAACAGGGAAAGATGGTCATGACTTCTTCTGAGCTGCTTTTAATTCTAATCCAACACCACCCTTTACTATCTGATGAGCTACCTCCCTGCACACTAATCTATCCGGTAGGAATTTAGGGAGTGCATGAGGGGGAATGGAACAACCATAAACCCTAATGTAGGAAAAAATTTCCTCAATAAACCAGTCAGCAACTGCTTTAAGACTTTTTTTGATTGCATCAGAAATGCGAGGGGGTTCGCATCCAAAAAATATTTTGTGCATAGGAATTATAATAAAATGACAAACCTCATAAAATGTGTCTTTAGCATTTTCTTCCCAAAGGGACAAGTGATATTTATGAATGGGTTTTGGACAGGAAATGCTCCAACTCCAATTCATTAATGGAAAGGGAGTCACATAACAGATTGCATCCATAATGTATGCAGACATATAAAAAGATGTTGGTTGTCCCTTTGATTTTGCTGCTTTGTAGTTTAAGATTTCTTGTGTTAGGTTTTTTGACAAAATATTATGCCAGTTAAAGCCATTTCCTTCTGAAGCTTCGTCTAAAAAGGGCACCCAATCTGCATGAAAATGACAGGGATCTTTTCTCCCGAAAAGTCTACATAACATAATGGCTACATATACCATGTATTCATTTAAGGATGTTGTAGCATAAACCCCATGGGAATCATCTCTAAACTTTGTTGGACACCTCGCCCATCCTCTAATCATATCTGGATATGTCTGCTCTGCCTCAATACATTATTTTCTCTGAAACTCTGCTAAAAATTCAGCATTAAAAGTATGTTTAGGATTTGGCGAGAGTTTATACATTACTTGTATGTGTTCTGGCTTGAATGAGCCGACGATAGCTCCTTGGTCGTTTAAAATTCTCCTTGTTGGGATATTGACCTTATCCAGAGCCCAGCTGATCATATCAGTGTATGCCATGAGCCTCGGGCGTGCAACGATCTTATGAAGCTCTGACTCAGCTATGTCTCGGAAATGATTTTCAGAATCAGGATGAGCATTCTCAAACTCGTATTCCAGTAATTCAGAGATTTGAGTCCAAGATTTAATAGAATCTATAGCGTGTGGAGTGGTGTTGGAGATAATATCTCCTTCTTGTGCGTCTTCATTCTTCTTTGGTGCCTTTTTGGGTGCCATGACTTCTGCGTTTAATTGAAAAACTGTAACTGAAAATGGATGAACGAGCTCAGCTTAAAATGAAAACACAGACATTCGAATGTTTATTTTGAATACATTTAAAAATGACAAGATTTACACAGCTGTCACAAATTTAAAGCTCTTAATGCGGAAGATATTTTTCCGAGATATGCATTTAATGTCTGTATTTAGGCACCTTCGGGATTTTAAAGAAAATGAGAAACCTACTTAATCGGAAAGCAAAACATGAATGAACACTTAAAGAATGATTACCATTAATCTTATTTTTTAAAAAAGGTTAATTAGTGTTAATCATAGATTAAAGCTGAAAACTTCGCTTTTCGGGGTTTCGGAAAACCTGATGTCGAGAGGTATGTCATCGATGAAAAATGATTTCCGAAATTGCGAAATCGCGATGTTTTAATTAAGATTTAAACGCTTTTAGCACATTAATTAATTGAGATTAGACATTTTTCAGGATTTCGGAAATCCTGATGTTGAGAAGTATGTTATCAATGAGATCCGATCTCCGAAATCGTGAAATCGCGACGGCTTGCTTTTTAAACAGGACTTAGCTTATCTTAATTAACTAACTAATCACGATTAAGGCCAAAACAGAATTAGTTTGATTTAACGTGAACTATGAATCGAGGTTTCGTAATTTGGGATTTCGGGAAACATGATGACAGGAGATGTGATCTCACTGAATCGTGAATCCCAAAATCGCGACATGATTATCTTAACCCTTAACTTTTCTTATAAGAGAATTAATTAATTCATGTTTTATGAAAAGACGAAACCTGAAAAAGAAAAATTTAGGCCTTAGGGATAAAAATTTAAGATATGTTTCAACAGACATCATCTATAAATAGAATTTTCTCATCATCTAAAAACAGACTTCCACCTAAAAATATCCCGAGGCTCCATCCTAGTGTAGGTGCATAATTTTCACTAGGATATTCTTGTTGAATATGAACACTCCCTCTCAACAAGAAAGGGATTATCCTTCACCCCGATCCTGTCTCTATGGTATTGGAATTTTCTTCTGGTGAGCGCCTTCATCATAATGTCTGCATCCTGATCTTCCATAGGAATGTACTGAAGCAACATGATATCCTGTTGCACACAATCTCTGATATGATGATACCAGATATCTATATGCTTAGATCTATCATGAAACACAGGATTAATCTAGAGTTTAATGCAAGTTTGATTATCACAATGAATCACTGTCGGATCTAAATGAGAACCAAACAAACCAACCAAGATCTTTCTCATCCAGATAGCCTCACATGCAGCTTGAATCGTTGCCATGTATTCTGTTTCCACTGAACTGAGTGCCACAGATCTATGTTTCCTGTTGTACCAAGAAACAACTGTAGATCTGATACTAAAGATCCCCCTTGATGTGCTCTTTTTTCCCGTTGGGTTGCCCGCCCAATCTACATCCGTGAAGCCATGCAACTTCACCTCATCTGTCTATCTATACCATAAGCCATACTCAAATCCCCTCAGTTATCTCAGGACATGCTTACCTGCCTTCTAAAAGAGCTTGGTAGGCTTAACCATCGCTTGACTCAGCTGGTTAACCGCATAGCAAATGTCTGGTCTCGTGTTCACTAGATACATTAGCGAACCCACTAACTGTCGATAGACATTACCATCCACTACCTCTCCAGAAGTAGCATCCTCTTTCCTTCAGTTTCCTAGAAGAGGAGTATCCATGGGTTTGCAGCCCTCCATGTGAAACTTACCTTGTATCTCCCTTGCCTACTTGCCTTGAGACACAAAAATTTCACGATCTCGCTGCCATATTTCCAATCCAAGGAAATAATGAAGGAGGCCCATATCCTTCATCTCGAACTCCTTTGCAAGGTCCTCCTTGCATGAGTGTATCAGCTTCTCATCACCATTCATTATTAAATCATCAACATAAAGAACAATGATTAAAATCTTACCCTTGTAGATCCATATCGAACCTACCACTGATTTGTCGATCAGTCTTGGGACAATTTCCCATGCACTTTTTTTGACAATGGAGTCATACTCCTCTGCCATTGCATCAAACCAAGTGGGATCCTGCACTGCTTCCTGAAAGGAAGATGGTTCAGTCACAATACATTTGCTCATGAGATTCATGTATTCAGTAAATCGATCAGGATATTGTCTCTGTCTGCACTATGAAGTAGGGGCTCCTACATTCTGTGCAACATCTAGTCTCAATCTATCAGCTTTCGTGGTGCGCTTTCTACCATTTCTGATGGATGGATATACATGAGTAGCTTCCTCCACTCCATGAACTTCCTCATGTGGTTGATACACATCTTGAGACTCATCTTTGGGAACCAATAGTTCCTCCTTTGCATGCAAGTCTAGCTCCCTCTCAAGCGACAACCGCATGGATTTCCCCTCATCGAATTTTATATCCTGTCACATAAAAATCATCTTACTGTTAGGAAAATACACACAATAATTATGGGGTGTTTCTGTGTACCCCACAAATATCCGAACTTCAACAGTTGGCTCCAGCTTCTTCCTGGCGTTCTTGGGAACATGCACATAAACAGATGAGTCAAAAATCTTAAAATGAGAAACATCAAGTTTCTTACCAGTGAAATCTTCTTCAGGTGTACCCATGCCAAGTACTATATGAGGACAATGATTTTTCACATAAGCCGCAGTGTTGCATGCTTCCTCCCACAAATGCATTGGTAGGCCCTGATCATGCAACATTGCTCGTGTTGCAGAGATGATCATTCTGTTCTTCCTCTCCGCAACCCCATTTTTTTGTGCGTTATGAGGCGCTATGAGTTCTCTTTGAATTCCTTCTTTGCTACAGAATTCTTTGAATTCGTTAGAGATGTATTCTCCACCATTATCGCTCCTCAGAGTCTTCACTTGCTTCCCCAACTCTTTCTCCACCAATTCTTTAAACTCACGTAACTTTGAGAATGTTTGATCCTTCTTCTGCATGAAGAAGATCAAACATTTACGAGAAAAGTCATCAACAAAAATAACATAATACTTATGTTTTGCTATTGAAGCAACCGAGAATGGTCCACACACATCTGTGTGAATTCTCTCCAGGATCATCGAAGCACAATTCTCCTTTTCATGAAAGGGGGACTTTACATACTTCCCCATGGTGCAACCCTTGCACTGATCTAATTGAGAAAGTGTTCCCATTCGAAGTCCAGTAGATATTTGTTGCATGATTTTCAAGGCTCCATGATGAATATGGACCAATCTCCTTTGCCATAATTCGCCCTCATCCCGACTCACAACTTTTTCTACCTTTCCCATCAGGGAAGCACACCTATCTACATCCAGCTTGTAGATATTCTTAACTTGAATCCCTATCTTCTTGACTTGACCCGTTGTTTTATGTCACAGAAAGGATTTTCCATCGCTGAAAACAACATCATAACCTCTATCCTCCAACATTGCGACTGAGACCAAGTTTTTCTTCAGACCTGGAACATGCATAACATATTTCAATTGAAATGGTTTACCTGACTCCCTATGAAAGGTAATGGTACCAATTCCAGTCGCATTGTATCATCCATCGTCTCCCATATCTATATTCATTTTGAGATCTCTCTCCTAAAAGTCACTGAAAAGCTCCTTATCTCCCTTCATGTGGAAGGAAGCACCACTATGCAAATACCATGCCAATCCCAATGCACTTGACGCCATGCATGCGATCAAGGAGGATTCAAGTTAAAATTGTGAGGCAAGGGCCTCACCAGCTACAGCTCCAACAACCTTCTTGTTCTTCTTCTTTTGCAAACAGTTAGTAGCGAGATGCCCATGTCCGTGACAGTGAAAACACTTCACTTTGGACAAATCCAACTTCTTGCCTTTAGACTCTGATCTTGAATGGAATTTATTCCCCTTCCCTTTCCTTGCATTGGTAGCCGAAGCACAATCCTCTTTATCATCATGCTTTGATGAAGAGCCATCTTTGGTGTTTCGCCTGAGCTCCTCCTGCACTAGATCCGACCATAGTCATTCCCAATCTGGCAATTTTTCCCTTCCATCGACAGAGTCTTGATAACTGTGCCAATTCTTGGGAAGTCCTAAGAGAGACAATCTCACCAAATCATCATCAGCGACTGTTATTCCCACACTCCCCAGCTCATCCTGACATTGGACAAACTTCGTGAGATATTTTGGAATGGAGTCACCCTTCTCCATCTTGATCTGTTGGAGATATGGCTATAACAGAAGACTGACGCAGATGGTTAAGGTTGTCATTGATGGCAATCGGTTATGGAGCAGTCAAGGATGTCAACACGCACAAGAATGCTGGAACACGAATGCTGTAACACGAATGCTGGAACACGACTGCTAGAACACGAATGCTGGAACACGACTGCTGGAACACGACTGCTGGAACACGACTGCTGGAACACGAATGATGGAACACGAATGCTGGAACACGACTGCTGGAACATGACTGCTGGAACACGAATGCTGGAACACGAATGCTGGAACACGAATGCTGGAACACGAATGCTGGAACACGAATGCTGGAA
>ML797769.1:0-19985 GCA_009831015.1 Picea engelmannii
TGATTGACTTTGACATCAATGAAAACACCATTCAATAATCTCCCCCTTTGTCATTGATGGAAACACTCATACTCCCCATGTCATTATGTTCATGATCTTTCTTTCCCCATTTGAAATCAATGGAAAATGGTAACTCTTATCTTTGGGGCTACTCCCCCTGAACTCATGGCACTCAATAGTATTTCACTGTCCTTTTCTGTCTTCTTATCCTTTCGTTCCTTGTTATAGTCCTTGGAGCTCTTTTATGTGACATAAATCATCTTTCTCTCCTCTTTGCCTAGGATGTATATATTATTTCGTCTTCTTTTTTCTATTACAACCAATCTTCCCGGGTCTTCTTATATGATTTCACATCTTTAGGAATCAAAATTAAGATTGTATCCTTGATCACATATTTTATTGACACTAAGGAGATTATGCTTCAAATCTTCAACCAATAAGACATTTTTTTCTTTTACATTTTTACTTCCAATTCTCACTACACATTTTCCAAGTATTTTGACAAAGGATTCGTTTCCGAATGAAACACTGCCACTTTTTATTTTCTTTAAGTTGATGAATTTGTTTTGGCCCCCAATCATGTGTGTTGAGCACCCACTATGTATGTACCATTTGTATTCTTTATCTTCAGCAAGCAATGTTAGTCGACAATATTCCTTATTTGTATTCTCTTTCCTTTCCCATATTGTAGTTGGTTTTATGATAGGAGCATCTTCTTTCATATTTATGCAAGTGCTTTGTGACCATGATTATTACATTTGTAGCATACAATGTTTTGACCCATCGGTGAATCAAATGGATTGTAATTTTTGTTGAAAAATCCATCAGCATTTTCAGATCTACTATTTACATGATTTTCCTTTGGATATCCATAATCATTTATGTTTCTCATATAGTTGTTTCTTGCATTGATTTTACATTGAATTGATTTGTGTCCAAAGTTTTTGCAATCATAACAATGACCAAGAAAAATATTCTCATACATGGTAGAAAAGGACCTTCTTTGTATCTCACTCCTTTTGAATTTGGATCTTTTGTTCCAGTTGGAGGTGTCATGTTCCCATTGTTCTTAAACTCCCTTTTTTTGCTAATTCCACTTCTTAGGACATATGCATAGTTTCTAGAATTTCCTTCATCTTCAATGTCTATTGTGTATGTTTCGGTTGTATTCAAATTGTTGTCATATCCAATTCATGTCTTATCAATAGGTGATCTCTATTTGCTAAGAATTTCATATAACTTTTCAGTACTGCTTTTAAATTTCTTGTAGTAATTCAACTTTTTTGTTGTCAACATCAACTCTTTTCTTGTGTGATCCAATTCTTCTTTCAATTTCTCATAATATTCAGTCTTCTTGGATTTATCTAACTACTTATTCAAGCTCTCAATTTTCTTTTCAAGCTCATGATTCTCTTCTTCCCATGGATCCCCTTGGCGAGAGATGTGTGGGGGAAAGCCCCTCCACACCCTCCCGTCAAGAAATGGAATCCAAACATAGTTGAAACAAGACCTCTGAATCAAGAAGATAACCAAGCTCCACAACCAGTAGAAGGATACACCTCAAATCATGTGCTAAAATATCCAAGTTATAAACCTCAAATCATATGAAAAATACATACCTTTAATCATGTGGAAACCCTAATTATGTAGAAACCCTAATGCACGAGATCTTAGGTTATCAAGCCTTCCTCAACTTTTCCATCAAGAGATCCTTGTACTTTCGCTACCCAACTTGTGGTAAGAGATCACAAGATTGAATGATGAAAATGAGATGTTCTTAATGTGTATTTATACTCTTCCAAGTGCTTCCTTTACTTTACTTTAGGACCAACCTATAACTTCTCGTTTGCAACACTTTTGGGGGAAAATTCATACAACCATTTTTAAGAGGGCATATCTCCTCAACCATGAGGAACCACATGGTGTGACACATACCGTTGGAAAAAGATTGATTAGGACTATCAATCCATGGAAGTTTTGCATGCATTTGAAATTTCCTTCATACTCTTTTTATTCAAACAACTGTGAGTCTTCTTGACCACTCCTCCGGATATTCTTGTGCGATTCTTCAAAGCGTCTTCTAGTGAAGGCCATGCTTAAAGCTACACCATAAGGGATTCACTTTGGAGACTCCTTCAAGTAAACCCATAGGCGTCTGCATGCTAATTAATGACTTTGACACATCAATGACAACACCATTCAACAATCTCCCCCTTTTCCATTGATGGAAACACTCATACTCCCATGTCATCATGCTCCTCATATTTCTTTCCCCCTTTGACATCAATGGCAAAGGGTAACTCTTCTCTTTGGGGTTGATCCCCCTAAAATCATGGAACTCAATAGTATTTCACCATCCTGTTATCCCTTCCTACCCTTTCATTCCTTGTTATAGTGCTTGGAGCTCTTATATGTGACTGCAATTCTCTTTCTCTCCTCTTTGTCTAGGATGTATATGTTATATGGTCTTCTTCTTCTTGTTGCAACCAATATTCCTAAGTCTTCTTCTCTGATTTCACATCTTCGGGAATCAAAATTAATATCATATCCATGATCACATATTTCACTGACCCTAAGGAGATTATGTTGATATTATGGTAGCTTCAGGAGGTATGAACCTCTATTGTGACCTTTGACAAGATTAGAATGTTTCGGAAGGAAGCAAAGAAATAAAGGAAACCCTAGACAAAATGTCGGCTGCAGAAATATAATTAATATGAATTAATTAGTACCCAGAAAGAGAAGTCGGCCCCAGTAAGTCTGCCAGAACCACTATAAATACAGGGCGCCAGTCTCTCATTTGACACACTTCTCAGCAGTTGCAGAGAGCCAGTTTTGCGCAGTGTAGTTGCAGTCTTGTGCGCAAGTCCTGGGGAAGGTATTGCGCCAGCTTTTGGGTGGGACTATCTGATCAGCTTGGTTACTTCTTTCTTGGTGCATTAGCCTCTCTTGGCTATTGGATTGCTACCAGGATTCTCTTCTTTTTCAAGGTCAAGGTGCTCAGAGGGTGGCTTCAGCCTATGGTTGGGCGACAAGGGTATTGTCAATGGTAAAATGAGCACAATATTTCATATTCTAACAGGTTATGGGCCCACACATCCTTCATTCATTCTAAACGCTGGAAGGAAGCATATCTGCTAGGATATTGATCTCGCTAAGGAACTGTCGCTAAGGTTACTAGCAGGAGAAGCTTCCAAAGACATTTTCACTAGGGTTACTAGCAGAAGCAGTTGTAGAAACCCTAATCTCAGATCCGACACCTTGTGATGGAGCATCTCGCTCAAAAAGAAGATATTTAGATGCACCCTAACTCAGCGCACATTTTAGCTCTCTCAGAAGACAGAAACGACGAAGTTGAAGTTTTGGATCAAGGCATGACCAGTTACCAGTCAACCGAAGACATGAGTGAAACGATCAGTCTTTTACACTACTCAACACTTACGGGAATGATTGAAGATGACATGTGGATAATCGATAGTGGAGCTTCTAGGGACATGACGGGATATCAAGCTAGACTCTCAAATATAAATGAGAAGAAGACCTCGTACAAGGTAGAGCTTGGAGACAAAACCACTTACCATGTGGAAGGATTTGGACAAGCCTCCATCAAAATAAAAACAAGTAACTATGTTCACTTAAGAAATGTTTTATATGTACCTGGTTTAGAAAATAATCTTGTATCGATATCTTGCCTAGAAGACAAGGGAAACATAATAGCTTCTGTGGATGGAAAGGTGTTATCATGGCATAAAGACTCCATCATAGAGAATGCTAGGGTTATTGGAAGTTGTGAAGGAAATCTATATAGACTACTAGAACAAAATGAAGAAGCTCTTGTACACAATGAACTCAACCCCAATGAGATTTGGCACAGAAGGTACGCTCACATTAACTATCAATCATTACCCTTTCTCAAAAGGATGGTTGAAGGAATACCAGAGTTGCAGTCTACACATGAAGGAATCTACAAAGGATGTGCTCTTGGGAAGAATATCAAGAAATCATTCCCAAGCAGCAACAACAGATCTAAGGAGATTCTAGATCTGATACACTCAGATGTTTGCGGTCTGATGCCAGTAAAATATCTATGAGGATCTTCCTACTACTTAATCTTCATAGATGACTATTCAAGAAATACTTGGCTATATCTACTAAAAACAAAAGATGAAGTATTCAACAAGTTTCAAGAATTCAAAGCAGAAATAGAAAACCTCACTAATAAGAAGATCAAGATGCTAAGGACCTATAATGGTGGAGAATACACATCAAAGTAATTTGTTGCACTCTGCAAATCGGCAGGGATGAGGAGGGAGCTGACTATTCCTCATAATCCTCAACAAAATGGTGTAGTAGAAAGAAAGAATAGATCCATTGAAGAAACCGTAAAAGCCTTACTAAATGATCAAGGTCTATCCATGTTCTTATGGGGAGAAGCAGCAATGACAACAATATATGTGCAGAATAGAAGTCCTCATTGTATATTGAAGGACATGACACCAGAAGAAGCTTTCTCAAGTAAGAAACCTAATGTGGAAAATCTAAGAATATTTGGATGTCCTGTTTACTCTCACATTCCCAAGGACGAGAGGAATAAACTAGAACCTTCAGTAAAGAAAGGGATATTCGTGGGATATAGTGATTCATCCAAAGCTTATAGAATATATATTCCAGAACAACACAAGATCGAAGTCAGCAGAGACGTAACATTCAATGAGAAGATGGCCTTCAAGAAATCCATAGAAGAAGAAGAGATTGAAGAACTTAACGAAGAAAGCACAGAAAATGAAAATGACAAAAATGAACTACATGATCATCCTATGGAGCCATGTGAAAACATTGATTCAGATATCGTACCTAAGACCAAGAAAAGACCATCTTGGCTTGAAGCTACCTTACAAGATGCAAAAAGACTCAAGGTTCCAGAAGGAACATTCAGAAAGAGTAAAAGACCTAAAAGATTCTCGAGTTATGCAGCATACATGACGAAGCTTCTAAATGAAGAGCCTACCACATTTGAAGAAGCAATTCAAAAGGGACAATGGAAAGAAGCTATGAAAGAAGAGAATCAATCCATTATGAAAAATGAGGTGTGGGAAATCATACCAAGACCTAAAGAAAAATCGGTGGTAACTTCAAAATGGGTGTACAAGATCAAACATGCAGCAGACGGAAGCGTGGATAAATACAAGGCAATATTCGTAGCTAGAGGGTTCTCCCAAAAGGAGGGAAAATATTATGATGAAACATTTTCTCCGGTGGCTAGATATACTTCCATCAGAGCTATCATATCTCTTGTCGCTTCCATGGGATGGAACTTAAATCAGATGGATGTAAAAACAACTTTTCTCAATGGAGCTATTGAAGAAGAAGTATATATTGAACAACCTCAAGGTTTTGAGGTACATTCCAGATACACTCACGTTTGTAGATTAAAGAAAGATCTATATGGACTCAAGCAAGCTCCAAGGTCTTGGTATGCCAGAATGGACAACTATCTAACGAGACTTGGTTTCTCCAAGAGTCATGCAGATCCAAACCTTTATTATAAAGTAGTGGAAAATGCACCTGTAATCCTACTACTATATGTTGACGATCTATTCATAACAGATGAAGAGTCTCTCATCATCCATTGCACAAAGGAATTAGCTTATGAATTGGATATGTAACATCTAGGTCTCATGCATTATTACTTAGGACTAGAAGTATGGCAGAAGCATGGTGAGGTATTCCTTGGACAAGGAAAGTACGCAATAAATATCCTTTAGAAATTTGGAATGATGGATTGTAAGTCCATGGACACTCCTATGAATGCAGATATAAGAAAAGTAAAGGATCCAGATTCTGATCCAGTAGATCCATCTCTATATCGACAATTAATTGGGTCATTGATGTATTTGGTAAATACTCAACCAAACATTTGCTTTGTCGTGAATACACTAAGCCAGTTCCAAGTGGAACCGAGACATGAGCATTGGATAGTTGCAAAGCATGTATTAAGATATATTCGTGGAACACTAAACTATGGTTTGAAATATACCGCGTCCAGCAATATACAGCTTCATGGATTCACAGACTCAGATTGGGCAGGAAGTGCAGAAGACAGAAAGATCACTTCAGGCATGTGTTTCATCTTGGGCTCTGCTATGATATCTTGGGGCAGCAGGAAACAGAAGTCTATCTCACTCAACACAGCAGAAGCAGAGTATATGGAAGCATGTGAAGCATGCACAGAAACTATATGGTTAAGGAAGTTAATCTCTGATTTATTTGATCAGATTCCAGAATTGACCATAATATATTGTGATAATCAGAGTTGTATAATATTATCAGAACATCATGTGTTTCATGAAAGGTCGAAACACATTGAGATCAAATACTACTTTATTCGAGATAAAGTCTAGGAAGGAGAGGTAAAGCTCGAGTATATCCCCACAGATGAGCAGATAGCAGACATCCTGACAAAACCTCTATCCAAAATAAAGTTTGCATATTTCTGAGAGAAGATGGGGATCGTGGAAATAACTCCCTTAGCTGAGAGGGAAGAAATGACTCTCCAGGTTGGGAGGGAGCACTGAAAATATTATTGAAGACATTTATTTTCGAGATTGAAAAATAGCCCAGTTGGGCAGATTCTTTCCTATTCGGAAAGTGGATTGAGATTTCTGACGGACAGCAATTTCCCATTGTGGTGGGAAATGGTTCAGATTGTTGATGTATCATAGACAATGACTTCCCATTGTGGTTAACATGGGGAGTGGTCTAGGGCAGTCTCTCTTCTTGAGGGTTACTCAAGAAGACTGGCCCGCCTCGCCGGACAGTTATTTCTCATTGTGGTTAACATGAGGAATGGTTTGTTTTGGAGGTTGATACAAGACAACCTTTTCCTCCTGTGGTTAACAAAGGAAATGGTTCGGACAGTCATTCCTTAGGGTTTATACATTCTCTCAAGGGTGCACTTTGATTAGTGTAGGAAGAATGGCCCATGGTGGGGAATGGTCCAGGCTCAGCAATCAGGGACAGACATTCCTTAGGGTTTATACATTCTCTCCAGAGTGCACTTTGATTAGTGTAGGAAGAATAGCCCAGGGTGAGGAATGGTCCAGACTCAGAAATCAGAAACAATCATTCTTCCTTGTTTGAGAAGAATAGGGTAGATAGCCTATTGTTGATGTGTTATACTGAGGGCATATATTCTTTCAGATCTCACAGATGTGAGTGAAAGATTGGCCCTGATGGTTCAATTTATTTTTAACAATATTTTTTGTGCAAGTTGTCATCAGATGATTGTTATGGAGACTGCCTATCTCAAGACAGTAGAGATATACTACTGTGGTGGATATGTTCCACTGTTTGTGACTATGTGTCATAGTTTGAGTAGTTGTGTACTACCGTGGATAAACATTGTTGTGTTCTACCAATTGATATTTGTACCAGTTGTCATGGGAGATTATCTAGTTGGATAATAATGACGGTGCTCGTGATACTACTAGTTGAATGGTTTGTTTGTGCTCAAGACCATACCTCCCTAGCTAGGAGGGAGTGTTGATATTATAGTAGCTTCGGGAGGTATGAACCTCTATTTTGACCTTTGACAAGATTAGAATGTTTCAGAAGGAAGCAAAGAAATGAAGGAAACGCTAGACAAAATGTCAGCTGCAGAAATAAAATTAATATGAATTAATTAGTACCCAGAAAGAGAAGTCGGCCCCAGTAAGTCTACCAGAACCACTATAAATACAGGGCGCCAGTCTCTCATTTGACACACTTCTCAGAAGTTGCAGAGAGCCAGTTTTGCGCAGTGCAGTTGCAGTCTTGTGCGCAAGTCCTGGGGAAGGTACTGCGCCAGCTTTTGGGTGGGACTATCTAACCAGATTGGTTACTTCTTGCTTGGTGCATTAGCCTCTCTTGGCTATTGGATTGCTACCAAGATTCTCTTCTTTGTCAAGGTAAAGGTGCTTGGAGGGTGGCTTCGGCCTATGGTTGGGTGACAAGGGTATTGTCAATGGTAAAACGAGCATAATCTTTCAAATTCTAACAGATTATGCTTCAAATATTCAACCAGTAAGACATTTTCTTCTTTTACATTTTCACTTACAAGGATCACTACACCTTTTCCAAGTATTTTGATAGAGTCGTTTCCAAATCTTCCACTTATTCTTTTCTTTAAGCTGATGAATTTTTTTGGGTCCCTAATCATGTGTGTTGAGCACCCATTGTTTATGTACCATTCGCCTTCTTTATCTTCAGCAAGCAGTGTTAATCGACAATCTTCCTTGTTTGGATTCTCTTTCCTTTCTGATACTATAGTTGGTTTTATGATAGGAGCATATTATTTCATATCTATGCAATCTCGTGCTTTGTGACCAATATTATTACATTTGTAGTACACAATGTTCTGATTTATTAGTGGATCAAATGGATTGTAATTTTTGTTGACAAATCCTTGAGCATTTCTAGATCTACTATTTACATTATTGTCCTTTGGATATCCATAATCATTTATGTTTCTCATATAGTTGTATCTTGCATTGATTTTACATTGAATTGATTTATGTCCAAAGTTTCTACAAGCATAACAATGACCAAGAAAAATATTCTCATACCTGGTAGAAAAGGATCTTTTTGGTATCTCACCCCTTCTGAATTCTGGTCTTCTATTCCTATTGGAGGTGCCATGTTCCTATTTTTCTTTAACTCCCTTTTGTTTGTTGATTCCACTTAACACATTTGCATAGTTTCTAGAATTTCCTTCATCTTCCCTGTCTGTTTTATTTGTGTCGGTTGTCTTCAAATTTTTGTCATATCCAAGTCTTATCTTATCCGTAAGTGATCTATGTTTTCTAAGAATTTCATCTAACTTTTCAGTACTTCTTTCAAATTTGTTGTAGTAATTCAACTTTTTCATTGTCAACATCATCTCTTTTCTTGTGTGATCCAATTCTTATTTCAGTTTTTCATAATCTTCAGTCTTCTTGGCTTTATCTAATTGCTCCTTCAAGATGTTAATTGTCATTTCAAGCTCATGATTCTCTTCTTCACAATTTCTCTGTTCATTTTTTAACTCTCTATTTTTGTTTCTGAGCTTGATATTTTATTCTTCAGCATGCTTCAATTTTTCAAGATTTTCTTCATATTCATGTTCACTTTCTATGATGTATTTGCTTCCATAAAAAGATTCTATGTTTTTTTCTTTTGTCTCTAGATCAGACTCTTATTCAAAATTGATTTCATTTTTTTTGGAATTTTTTTGGTCATCATTCTGAGCTTCTTGAGTTATGAAGATAAATTCCCCTTCTTCTCCATCGCTTTCATCTGAAGAACTATTGTCCTCCTTGGATTTAAGACTCTTTTTCTTGTGGAATCTTTTATTTTCTTCAAAAGGAAATTTCTTAGCATAGTTTCCTACTCTACCACAATTGAAGCCTTTAAAACGTAACTTACCTTTGTATTTATTGGTTCCCCTCTTGATCCTCCTTACAAAGTTTGTGTCTTCTTCATATGATTCATCACCTGGTATCTCTTCTACCCTGTGTTCTTTGTTCCTTGTTTTCTTCGTGGCTTTAAAATCTATTTCTTTGTCTAGCAGTCCATTTTTTGTATCTATTCTCATTTCATATGTTGTGAGGGTCCCATGTAGTTCATTCATTGTCATTTTGGTCAAAACCCTAGTTTATTCAATGGTCGATACCTTGGCATCATATCTCAAAGGAAGCGATCTCAACACTTTTTGTACAACCAAGGATTCTTCGACTTCTTCTCCTAATCCTCTGATGGAATTGACAATTTCATCTACTCTGAGTAAATAAGTTGCAATATATTATTTTTCATTCATTTTCAGATTTTCAAATTATGCTATGTGTCATTGAAGCATGACTTGCTTGACTTTCGGATCGCCTTCATAAACATTTTTAAGTTTATCACAAACTTCTTTAGTTGTGTTGCAATCCATCACCTTGCTAGAAATAGTTGGTGTCAATCCACTTATGATAACATACCTAACCTTTGAATTATGGCTCATTAATTTCTTCTCATCTTGATCGGTTGGAGTATTTTTTGGATTTTTATAGGCATTGACAACTGAGAGCCAGATATCCAATCCTAAATTTTTCAAGTAAGTTTGCATTATGTTGCTCCAATATGCATAATTGTTTCCATCAAATGGTGGAATCCCATTTGGAATGTGGACTTCCATTTTTTTTCACAATCTTCCTTCCAGTGATTAGACTGTTCTGAAGGTAACCTTCTATGATCCCAATTGTTGATACTGAGAGGGGTGGGTGAATCAGTATCAAGTAAAATTTAGCACTTTTTAAACTTTAAGTTTTTAATCAAATAAATGCATCCCAGTATACAATAAAGAGCAAAAGAAGAAATACATAGTGTACAACAAATTTACATGGAAATCTGTGAAATGTTTTTATTTTATAATAAAAATATTACATTCATAAGAAGCTACAACTTCCAAGATTCTCCAGCACCAAATGGAAGGAGACTCCAACCCCCTAGTTTACAGGCTCCAACCTGAAGGAAGCTACAACTCCCTAGATTCTCCAGCTTCAACTAGAAGGAAGCTCCAACCCTCTTTCCTTTCCTTTTCCTTACCCCTTCCTTCCACCTTTAAATATGTAAGAGAATCAACCTATCATTGTCATTTTCACAGTCATTGTCACTGTCTTTTTCTGTATCACTAACATTTATACATCATCATCATCAAATTGGGTCCACATATAAACCCCAAAAACCACATAAATCCTGTGCCAATATCTCCAAGGATACGCCTCAAATCATGTGCCAAAATATCCAAAATATGAGCCTCAAATCATATGAAAAAGACATACCTTTAATCGTGTGGAAACCCTAATTATGTGGAAACCCTAATTCACGAGATATTAGGTCATCAATCCTTCCTCAACTTCACCATCAAGAGAGAAACACCTTCCATATTATAGCGCACCCATAGCAATCAAACCCTTCCTCAACTTTTCCATCAAGCCTTCCTCAACTTCACCATCAAGAGCTCCTTGTACGTTCACTACCCAACTTGTGCTAAGATATCACAAGCTTGAATGATGAAAATGAGAGGTTCTTGATGTGTATTTATACCCTTTGAATCACTTCCTTTACTTCACTTTAGTGTCGACCTATAACTTCTTGCTTGCACTACTTTTGGTGGCAAATTTGAGGGAAAATTCACTTGATCACCCTTAAGAGGGCATATCTCCTCAACCGTGAGGAACCACGTGGTGTGCCACCTACCGTTGGAAACGGATTAACAAGGACTATCAATCCATGGAGGTTTTTCATGCATTTGCAATGTCCTTCATACTCATTTTCTTCAAATAATTACGGGGCTTCTTGACCACTCCTTTGGGGCTTCTTGTGGGCTTCTTCAAAGCGTCTTCCCGTGAGGGCCATACTTAAACCTATGCCATAAGGGGACCATTTTTTAGAATCCTTCAAGTAAACTCATAGGCTTATTCATGTTAATGACTTACTTTGACATCAGTGACAACACCATTCAACACTTGACTTTCTCATGGGATAAAACATCCTAGTAGTCTGGTGGCTCGGTGCACTTTGGGGCTAAAAAACAAATCTAGATCGTCAATCTGGGCCCAGTCAAATATGGACCATTGATCCTCAAACAATCTTCCTCACTTGGACTTGTCGATAAGATTAGATCTAGACCGTAGACCTTGAACCCAATCATATTTGGACCATTCATGTCTTTTTATAGCACAAGTTGTAGGTTGGGAAAACCCTGACCCAACCACCAAATGGTGACAACTTAGAGAACACCTACCCACTGTCACCTTAGGCAAGTATTCCCGTCACTTTAGAGATGATAGAATCACCTCAAGGGGGGAATCTCAGTGATCCTGAGGGGACTGATATGGAAAATGAAGAGATGAAGGATGGTCCCCCTACAACTCAATATAGAAGATGAAGAAACATTTGGGAAAGCGTCTAAACGGTAGCCAATGCTTTATAAGAGATAAAGACAAATGTGAAGAATGTCCTACCTTCCCAAGACACAAGAACAAGTCGAACATATATGTATAATGTTAGGTGGAAAAGAAAGTTAAGCTTGTTGTTCCTAATTGCAGCAGTAAACAATCTATGTCAGCAAGAAAATAAGGGTTAAAGCTACTATTCAATTGCTAAAATTCCAACGAATGATGCTAGATATAAGTTAGATAAACACTAGTGATACTCAAGAATGAAAGCACAAGACCTTAGCAATAAAACAAGGTTGTAATAAAAAGTGTTTGCATAGATATTTTGCAACCTTGTGTCTATAGAAAACAAGTTTTTATAGCATTAAATCCAACCACCAAAAATCACAAACAATCCACCCAAGATATGTGCTAGGCCAAGTAGATAAATGTAGCAAAATCTTAGCAACTTTTGATGGTTGAAAAGCAAGTTATGAATGAAAAAGTGTTAGGGTTTTTGTAGCCCTAATGGTTGTAGATGAAGATTTATAATAGCAGCAATAAGTACTTAGCTAAATATGATTCCCTAGTGGCTCAATCAAGCATATAGAGTAAAGAGTTGATTCCAACTTAGACAACCTTCAAATCATAAAATTTCACGTTAACCAATGCAATATTTTATTTCTCCAATGCAATTATGCTAGTGCCTTTAGATATTGGGTTATGGGGTCAAATAAATAAAGAGATAAACAATTCTATCTCCTTGGGGGTATAAACCCTCTTCCTCCCCAAGGCAAACAAATACTAATCTATGAGATACTAGGAGGGTGCAAACCCTTTTACTCCTCCTAGTAAAACCTTGTGAAACAAATATCTTCTAGAAAAAAATGATAAATAATGGTGGGGTTGTAAATTCTTATACTCCCCAAGAGATCTAGAAAATCAAACTTGTGACTAAGCAATGAAGTATCAACAAGATAAATCCTTAGCTAGTTCAAGAAATGACAAGATAAACCTCATCTTACCAAGAGAAATCCACCACAAATGCCAAAGAAAAACTCCAAGAAGGGTAGCGCACTACTTTTTCCACCAATAGCATAAAGAAACCAAGACAAAAATCACAAGAGAGAGAATATTTCCCAAGGATGGCGCAAATTTCAGCCAAATACTTCTCACAATGGGAGAGTTATGTTATCAAATGAGATTCACATGATATTTATTTATATAAAATGTCTAAAACATAGTTTGTCCACTTAGTCAAGGTAAAACATGAGATAAGGGGTCAACAACCCTTATCTTACCCATTAAACCAAACAATAATATTTAATTTACATTTTTTTGACATTAGAAACCCTAAAATAAGATGATGTCACCCCTTTAGGGAGACGTTTGGACACTTGGAGCAAGTCGTTGGAGTTGGGGATGCATGGCTAGGCCTCCAAAGGCCACATGKCATTCATCCAAGCCTCTTATTCATGGTCCAAAGTCTCCTTCCTTCAAAACATGYCATTTTTCAATGAGAAACACCTCCATCRCCACCAAACCCTAGCCCTAGGTGATGTCAAGCCTCCAAAAGTGACATTTTACCTCTCCTAGGAAAGTCGTTTGGGTAATAAGGGCTAGGTAAGTTCATCCATGATGTCTTCTAGGCCTCCAAAGGCAAATCATCATGATCYGAAATGTGGACCCTTGGCATCCAACCTATGGGCTTCAAGCCCCATGGAAGCCCAAGCTAGGCTTGTTCCTCCAAAATTGTCCACCAACAAGGTCCTGTAAAACAAATAGCCACACCCTCCAAGGATCTCAAGTCAAAATATCATGGCAAGTGAAAACCACATCTAATAAACAAGGAACCTAAACAAGTGCAACAAAACTACCTCATCAAATTAAACAAATTCTCCAAGACCCTATACAATTGACCAAGTTTAGGTATGGGAGGGGTGTCATAAAAGTCCTATTGGGTAGACCAAAACCCTCAAGTAGGGGATGCTTCCAAGGATGCCCCTTCAAAGTTATGTAGCAGATGATGAGGTGGATAGGGGTTTAGACTTCATAGATCAATGAGTTTCATGATATACAAGGGATCGTATTATCTCATTTATGGGTGCCTTTGTAGGGGGTGTGATGCACCTTCTTCCTCAATGTAACCTTTTTCCAAGCCCATTTATTTCCATGTATTAATTAATTAATGATCCAAACACGTGTGCACTCCTAACAGTGAATCGATTAGCTTGGGGGGAAGTAACACATTGTCACTTGAAAGAAGAGGTCCACAAAGTGTGATAGGGGTAACCATGTAAAGCGTTATAATGCACTTGTGTTAGTCTTATATTCAAGTGGGATAGTTATTGTGTGTTTGATATTTTGCAGGTCTTCAATTATTTTGAGAGAAGAAGTTCATTGTTCTCAAGACATGTCTAGGCAAGCATCTAGAAGGTTTATATTTTAGGCTCTTATCTTTCGCCAGCAACCATCCCCCTAGGCCTTCATCCCCTTCTTCCCATGAAATGAGGTGCATGCCCTACTTAGGTCACTAAAGTCAAAGGGCCTAGAAGAGGGAAATATGATGGGAAAGAAATGAGAAGAAAGTGGTCAGTATGGTCGAGAATGGTACGATAACCCCTCAAGGGAACCCCAGTTGCAACCCTTCCCCAAAAGTTGGCCACTTAATAGGAAATCGATGACACTCACCAAGGTGAAACAAGGTCAAAAGCATAATTTCCAAGAATTCATTCTATAATCGAAAGCAACTTAAATACAACATGCTCAAATGTCTCAAATATTCGGGTGATTACCTACCACAATACCTGACTAGTACCGCATGGAGAAAGACCCATGTGCCCTCCAAAAGCTTAGTTGGTGTGGTGGATGCGCTGACGATGGATACAAATTGTGGTGATAGAGTGGGCTTCCATATGGGTAAGTGGACACTACTAGTCATGTGGTCTCTTAGAACTCCATATCTGCAACCTAAGGGCCTCGAGACATCATCTCCTTAGTTATCCCACAAAATGGGGATAACATGTCTCACTTGAATGGTCCTGCATATGTTGATGTGGCATCGAACCAAAAAAAATATGGAGAAGTGATTTGGCTGAGGTTAACTCTCAGTGGCTCAATGAGCCCGATGGATCGATGATTGGATGGTTTCCATTGACTCACTCATGGGCTTAAGCATCTTGGTATCCCGGTGGCCCAATGAACCATGGATTTTCCCCCCTGATCAAATCTGGACCATTGATCTACACCCTATTGCATGTAGCCATCGGATTGGTCGAGTCTCGCATATTTGTTGGCAACTAGTTCCTAGGCCTCGATTCTATGGTAAGCTCCTCTGCTAATAAAAATTAGGCCCTTCCGGGGCGCGATAGGCCCTTTTTTACCTTCAATAAGAGCCCAAGTGCTTAGATCTTTCCTTAGGCACAAAAAGTGCATGGATTTTCTGTTTTTTTATTCTATTTTCCTTGAAATAAATTACCTCTTGATTTCGGCCCTCTATCTCTAGTTCGTCCAATCTTAACCTTGCAACCTTGGCGAGCCTTCATATCAATTGCAGGAACAAATATGGTACTAACACCTTGCAAGGTTTCCTTGGGGAAAAAATTATTAGAGTTATAAATGAGAGGGAGAAACCCCTATTTATAACAAAAATAGTCAAAAACCATAACTTAAAGCTTAATTCACTACTAAAAGTGACAAGGCTCTTATTACATAAAAGTAGCATTTTATTAATATTAAAATATGATTTTATAGAGGAGTAGAATTACAAAATTATGAGGATAGTACATACAGAATAGCTCATGTGCATAGTATAATGCACAAGAATTACGTCTTTAAGTACACAACATACATGGGGCAACTTACCAATGGTCACTTTGTAAACCACTCACTGCTTACCATTATGTAGGGATGGGAATTTGTTAAGAATACCATGAATTACTTAGGTATTTTCTACACAACCTTGAGTGCCAAATATCAAAGGGAAAATGCAATGTTTCAAACAATGTATAAATGAAACCTCATAATGATTTTTGTATTGAAGACGATCTTGGATCCAACTAACACAATTTAAACTATGACCATTCTAGTTACTTTCCAAACTTCTCCAAAGGTAATTTAGGATATGGTCATCTAAAGAGTTAAGAAAAAGATTGCAAAATGGATTGCCGAGCCCATGATGATAGCAAACAATGTTTAAGTTCAAAGTTGTGTAAAGGTCCTCACTATCCCCCATGTTTATTATTCTTCATGTAGAAATCCCTCCTTAAGTTCTTATGGTAAATAAAAAATTCCTTTTAATTCTTTGAGGGTCAACTTTGAATATCATTGGGACTTTCACAAAATTAATTGGAACCTTTGGTGTACTCTATTGTGCCCCTAGCACAACATATATCTGTATAACATATAAGATAACTCTTTCATTAAATCCAATGGATTCTTAAGTGTTAGTTTATGTTCAATTTACCTTACTATGACACCTAGGTACTTTGCTATCTAGTGATTTCCTTGTTGTAAATCGAATTAGCAGCTCACAAAACAAAATACACTAGATGAAATAGTCAAATCAAATAGATATAGTGGAAGCAATACTGGAAACCAAAATATCAAACACAATACATAAAGATATTATTCTCATTAATTAAGCTTATCATTCAAATAACTTCAAAGCTTACAAGGGCTCCCTTACCAAGAAAACGGTCCACAAAGAAATACAGAAAACTTTAGACAACACCTGTTATCCTTAGCAACCTCCTGGTCTATTGTACGATCTCGGACTTGTACGTTTCCTGAGATGTGTGCTTCTTTCCTTGAGAAAACTCATCTATACGCGTCTGTCTCCACTGAAACTCGCATACACATGCCAAAATTTTGTACAGAAAACTTTGTACGACTTGACCCTAATGTTGTGGCTCCAATATGATGAAACTCACTTATGGCTACCTATGTTCTATCTTCTCCCTTACTTGATATCTAGATGGAAATCCTTCTCCACCTATCCAACATCTCCTTGAATCACATTCCTTCGTGATCCAATCCACTTGAGCAAAAGTTCTCCTATGCTCTGTATCAAGTGTATCAAGAGCCTCCTCCTTCACCCTTGCCATGCTTTTATAATCTTGAGTTATGACCTAACCTTAATCTCCAAAGTAATTGACAGTTGAGATTACTTCTCACCTCACTTGAGATTAATGGCTATATTTAATTCACTATTGTTAATTTTAACATTTCATTAAATAAAACTCAACTAATTAATAAAAGCACTTTACTTTAATAATTCATTTAATTAAAGTAATTTTATAACCCAAGGGAGTCATATGATCCCAAGGAGGGACATATGGGGCTAAATGTACATGTAATTTGTAAATGTATATGTAATAAGGACAATCTAATAGTAAAGGGACATCATGTGCAAGTGTGACTAGGTATATATAAAGATCATGTATTCATTATTGTAGGGATGTGAATTGTGAAATATAAAGGTATTTTGTTATGTGGAGGAGGTTCTCCTATTATTTAAGGAGTTATTGTGTAATTTATCTATATTGGAGTTATGCTCCACACTCACATTCTATACATGGTATGTACTTCTATTTTATTATGATATTTGTAAGAATTTGGATCATTACATTTGGTATCATAGCATCGATCCTAGGGTTTTTCTGCTTCAAGCAAATCATCTTGGCAGTTTTGATATAAAAAAATTTGGAGCCACTCAAGAAAGAGAAACTTAGAGGTTGTTTATAAGACATAGCAAGGTACTTATTATACAAATTTCAGCTTCTGGGTCATTGTAATTTCTAACTAGTCTTGTAACTACTCTCAAGTAGGTGTTTGGGTAAAATAGTCATAAATTCTTAATAGAGGATCCAAATTATGTGAGATCAATTGCATTGGAAAGAGTACAATGTGAGTTTTAGAATCATATATCAAATATTGGGTGTGTGGCATTATGTACAAGTTCGCTCTCCAGAATGGGACAAAATTTAGCAAGGTTTGGGAAAGTTACCATAACTTTCATTTGGCAAACCCAATTGCATTGTAGAGAAGACATTTCAGACTACTACGGGTCAAAATTTCAGACTCATAGGGTTGTAATTTCACAAGGAAGGTCAGCCAGCAGGACAGACTTCAAATCAAGGTTTCAAAGGTTGTAAGTTGATGTTTGGGTTATAGCTCAATTAAGAATCAATGGCAATACATAGCTTTAGCGGAGATGAAGATAAAGATGAAATCAATCCCGGAGAATGGTTGAGGAGATAAAGGAAAATAATTCGAGTTCTTTGAAGGTATTCTTTTAATTGAGTGGTGAAGCTTTTAAGTGGTGGGATAACCTTGATGAAGGTTACTAAAAGCTCCCCCGCATGGGAAAATTTTGAATAACTCTTCTCAAATAAATGGATTAAGGATACAAAAAGGGAGGAGATGTATAAAATTCAAGYGGAGTTAAATGAATCAAAAGAAATTGTCTCCAAATTGCAAAGGGAGAATGAGGATCTATGAAATTATATTACTAAGAAAAATGATGAGCTCATCAAGATGYAATCCCTTAATGAATCACTCATTAAGGAGGTTAAAAACCTAAAGYAAGAAAAGAGTAGCAAAGCAAAGTGARAAAATGATGATTCAAGGGAAGAATTGAAAAAGAAAGATGAAGAGGTATATAGATTATAAAACAATAATAAAAAAAAATATTGGATGAGGTTAAAAGATTGAAAGAATAAAWGAAGCATGGTCAAAATCAAGAAGAAACAAGGATCTTGGATGAAGAATCTACCAAAAGACTTGAAGAAGAAATTTGCAAGAAGGTTGAGGAATCCCTGAATACTAATGAGGTAAAATTAGAAATGCAATCCAGAATTGAAAAAGGACGTTAGAATTTGATAGATGGGGTCACAATGTAACTTCGAAAGAAGAAAGAAGACAAGATTCAAGAAGGTCAACAGAAGATACTTGAAGTTAAACTTCGTCTAGAGGGTGTCCTAGAAAATATGATGGTATTATCTCCAAGGCTAGAGTAATTAAGGACCAAGCAAAGAGGATAGAGGATTCCATTGTCTCTGAAAAGAAGATAGATGAAATGGGTGTGCAGAATGAAGAAAAATCATCAAATGTCAAACCATATTGACACCATCATTATCAGGAAAGATTTCAAGGAAGACAAGAAGATCAATATCGACATTATCAAGGAAGAAGATGGAATAATTATCAATATTCATGGAATATGGCATCACAAAACCATTATTCAACAAGATGTTATCATAGAACAACTTCTACTACAAATTGGAGAAGCTTCAACAACAATACATGGAATCAAGGGAAAGAATATTATGCAACAACTAGACACCAAGGATTACGACCGAAAAGAATTGATTTTGGATGGATGGATAATTGGTGGTTGGGAGTGCAATCCCTAGAGAACCAACGAAAATATTAGGACTGTAATGTGTCAAGATTGAAACCTTGTTCCTAATTTGGGGGGGAAATGGTGCTAATTTGAACAAAACCCCTACGATACATTTTTTTCCCTAGGCTAACTTGGTAGCTACATGTGTTAATCTCTCCTCGTGGATTATTATGCGTGTCTAGGAAGTTGAGTTAGATGTTGCCTACCTATGCTAGTTTATAGATCATTGTGGTGGAGCGCCTTGTGCCATGAGTTGATAGCCCTCCATAGCTTCTTTGGCTCCCTTGGCCCATTCATAGTAGACCAACAAACTAAAGGGAAACTAAGAATTAGAGTTGGTTGAGCCATGAGGGAGCATCATGGGTGCAATCACTGTTGGGCTCGATCCTCTATCCAAGCCTCTGAACAAGAAGATTCCTACATTGACCCTAGCAAATGTAAAATAAATTACAGTGTTCCATCAAATTTCAATTTGCATGGTAGCATGTCAATATTGAAACCTTGTTTCTAATTTGGGAAAAAAATAATAATGTTATTTTTAACAAAACCCTCACATGTAGATTTGTATCTTAGGTTCATTGGGTAGCTACATGTATTAATCTTTGCTTGCAAATCATTGTGCATGTCCAAGAAGTTAGATGTTT
>ML797769.1:29625-43908 GCA_009831015.1 Picea engelmannii
GATTCATTGATGGGGGTAGGAGCCTAGAGGCCCCTCGACGTCTCCCGGATCTAGACCCTACTAGAATGGTGTTATATCCACCTACTCATTGGTGCCCCTGACTGTTGGCAGCACCAAATAAAAGGACGTAATTGTCTAAGTGGTGTTCGGTCAAGAAGGTGGCCTAAGTGTGGAGGATTGGAGACACAAAACCTCTCCCATAAACAAAGCTAAGCACCATTGATCCAAGTATACCAAAAAAAGATGGAGAGAGAGTTTTGAGACTCCCTAAAAAGGTAGTAAAAACACTCCCATATATTGTAGTAGTTAGGACACCAAAAAATAAAATAATTCTCCCTAAAAAGGCAGTAAAAACACTCCCATATATTGTAATAGTTAGGACACCGAAAAATAAAGTGATTCTCTCTCACGATCCCTCGCATATGACTTAGCTAGCAAATCCTATTCTCCTGTGGAATTTGATGCTCACCCTCTACTCGAAGTCAGGGAGAACCTACTCAAAACTGGACCAAAGGGATCCTAAGTGCATACGTCTAGTGAAGAGAAGCAACCTTGAGTCAATGTGAAGAAGAGTTCATTTTCCATGTCCTCAAATAGTATATTTGGGCTACATATTCAATCAAGAAGGATTGCATATTGAGCATCAATTGATCATAAGCTCTAAGTCAGAAATAAATTTTGGCAACACCAATTGAAAAGACAATTCAAGGGGGAAAAGTAAGAACTTGAAGTTGTGACCAATACAATATGGACCATTTGAAATCATGAAGAAGAAAGGAAAAAAATTCCTTTGAATTAGGTTACCACCATACTGAGGCATACATCATGTGTTTAATGTGGACCAGCTTGAGCTATTTGCACAATTGACACTAGACAACTTGGATACCATCATATCATCATTGGATCAATCAACCCTTCGAGAAGGACAATATTCTACAGGTTCAAGTCACAAAAACTAACAACTTGGATACCATCATATCATCATTGGATCAATCAACCCTTCGAGAAGGACAATATTCTACAGGTTGAAGACAAGCAGACCCAAAACACTTTGAAAACCATTGCAAGTGGACTAAAAAGGCTAACTGCCACGAAACTGAAGATGGTTGTCTAAAGAACAAAGTGAAACAAGAATTCCCACCTCTTATGGAGGAGATGTTGGAAATCCATCATCCTTCAAAGGGGTTCCTTAATCCATCCATGAGCTAGACCCTATAAGAAGACTGCCTCAAGACTCAAGTCAAGACTCAAGCCAGCCATTTCAACTCAATGACTCGTCATTAAAGAAGAGAAAAATGATGGGGGACATCGTTCTCAAAGAGGGGAGGACCAATCTATACCCATAGGATGGAAAGCAGCACAAGGTTGAAACCAACTCAATTTTGAGTTCTTTGTAATGGGCTTTGGTGGACTCAAAACATAAGGGCCTTATATTTGGCCATAAGGATGTTCAATTTGGTCTTATGGTAGTTGTGGGAGGTATTAACCTCCATGTGTAACCTTTGACTAGAATAGAATATTCCAGAAGCAAGAGAAACCCTAAACAAATGTGTGAAAACACTACAAGACAAGTTGGCTCAGCAGAATATATAATATTGAGGTATTATCCTCCATATAGACCAGTCGGCTCCACAGGAAAAAGATAAACAGAAAATATAATTACCAGAAAGTCAAGTCTGCCCAGCCAGAAAAGTCACTGGACAGATTAGTATAAATAGAGGACGTCTTGGCTCATTTGTTCACTCACTCTCACCTAGAAAACTAGAAACAATGTGCAAGTTTGGAGGAGTAGCAGTTGCAGTTGGGCAGTTTTCTCTTGATTAGTCTTTCTGGTACTTTCTCTTGTGCGTTACCGTTGGAGAAGGTGCGCTCTCTTGGTTATCTGTTGGTGATGGTATGGCTTCCTGGAATCATTCTTTCTATCAAAGGTTAAAGTGCTTAGGGGTGGCTTTATGCCTATGGTTGGGTGACAATGGTGTGGCATTCTATGGTTAAACGAGCACATCAAACATTATTCTAACACCACCATACTAAGGCATACATCATGTGTTTAATGTGGACTGGCTTGAGCTATTTGCACAATTGACACTAGACAAAGAAGAAAGTATCAAGTCACAAAAACTAACAAATTGGATACCATCATGCCATCATTGGATCAATCATCCCTTCGTGAAGGACAATAGTCTACAGGTTGAAGACAACCAGACCCAAAACACTATTTGAAAACCATTGCAAGTGGACTAAAAAGAGTAATTGTTGCAAAACTGAAGGTGGTTGTCTAAAGAACAAAGTGAAACAAGAATTCCCACCTCTTATGGAGGAGATGTTGGAAAGCCATCATCCTTCAAAGGGGTTCCCTGATCCATCCATGAGCTAGACCCTATAAGAAGACTGCCTCAAGACTCAAGTCAGGACTCAAGCCAGCCATTTCAACTCAATGACTTGTCATCAAAGAAGAGAACAATGATGGGGGACATCGTTCTCAAAGAGGGGAAGATCAAGCTATACCCATAGGATGGAAGACAGCACAAGGTTGAAACGAACTCAATTTTAAGTACTTTGTAATGGGCTTTGGTGGACTCAAAACATAAGGGCCTTGTATTTGGCCATAAGGATGTTCAATTTCAATCAATAGATTCCAAAGCTCAAGTTGAATCTCAAGATAATTTGACTAGAATCGAATCTAAAGAAGCATTCAAAGCTGCAATGCACATGGCCAAAAGAGAGCGAAAATGCAAAAATAGTTGCACACTAATGTGACAGATAACTGAATCAGTTACATGTAGAAGCCAGTACTGATAATAAAACCAAGATGAAAAAGGAGGATGACATTCTGGAAATACAACGTTGCAAAGGAAATTAAGTTCACCCAAATGAAGTTACAAACAGAGAACTAGTAGTGGATTAAGTTGTCCTGGAGTTAAACATAGCCAAGCAATAATTGATGTGTAGCAGCAGCATATCAAGTCAAGGGCTAGTAGTGGATTAAGTTGTCCTGGAGTTAAACATAGCCAAGCAATGATTGATGTGTAGCAGCAGCATATCAAGTCAAGGGATTGCTTACTGATCCTTGAACTTGTAGTGAAGGTCACAATGTGAGCCAAATTGCTAAAGAATCAGCATGCATAAAATATTTATTGATAGGGGGTCTTTCCTAGAGGAATCAATTGCTAAAAGACATGCTATGGGGAACCTTCCAAATGTGACTCATCTTGGCCTAACAAAATATACTCATCAGGATTCTGAACACATACATGCACAAAAAACAGTATATTGAAAGCAACGGGAGAATCAAACTAGGAGAACTATATGTTGGTCTGACACAGATTATCAGATTACAGTATCAGAAATTCCCCAACCTCTTCTTCCTTGAGCAGGTGTGAGGGTTTCTTTCTCCTAAAATAGAATATGCACTATTTGCTCATAGTTTTCTCCTTCCACATATTAATCTTAGATTTCTCAACCATCACTATCCAATGTGATTCATTGTTAAGATATCTCCCAACCACTAAATTCTAAGCTACCACTATTTTTCTTTTTGTAATACCCCCAAGTTGTAAATGTATATATGTGTTGGCACACTTACTTATACTGAGAGGGGGTTGAATTAGTATAAGACTAATTTTTATTTTCTTTCAATATTTATCAATGTGTTACATTACCAATTATAATCGTTAATGATAAATGCACAAGCATACAATCCACAGTACGCAGACCAAATGGGAAAACCACAAGACAATTATTTTATAAAATCATGTAGGCACCAACCTCCGTTACAATGTTTGCAGGCACCAACCTGCAGGAGACACTAATCCCCTTAGCTAAGCACCAACTCAGCACTGCTTGTGGACACCAACCTACTGCTGCAATATTTGCAGGCACCAACCTGTAGGAGATACCAATCCCCTTAGTTGAGCACCAACTCAACAATGTGTAGGTACCAACCTACTGGAGACACTAATTTCCTCAATCTGTTAAGAAAATTAAATCTTATCTTTCCTTCAAGCCTTCACTTCCATAAAACCGTTGCTTTGTCTATGTTGTCACACCGCATTCCTTCAATTCATAATCTTCTTGATTTCAGAAGTTCCTTAGACCTTGCACCTCCCAGCCACCATTAGACAATTACATTGTCTTCCTTTCATTCGCTAGCATCCTCGGACCTTAGAGCCTCAAAGCTTCTCTCCACACGATACACACACACTCACTTGCTACTATTTCACTTGACTTGGATTTAAGCATCGTTATTTATACAGAGCATACACTCAAGGGTTTGTCCACATATCCAAAAAGAATATTGCTCATGAGGTCGGCTCTAGATCTCTTGGCTCTTCCTTAAAATTTGGACTTCATAAATCCTTCAAAACTTGTCCCAAATTTCTTCTATTTCCCACCCTATCTACTCACTAGACCAAGCATAAACCTTGATTCTCAACAGCGCTCGGATGCAGTCCCTTGAATCGATCGTGGTCATTGATCCATTCTCTATCTATCAAAACATGCAACACAGCCTCAACACTCAGCCATTGTTCGATTTGTCTTCGATCTAATATCGACCATCGATTTGCTCACTGTCTAATACAACACGCAAATGATGTCATTGCTTAGCAATCGTCGGATCATCTTCTTAATTAAATCTCAGTCGCTGATCTAGTTTTCTTTGGATTAAATCACGATCATCGATCTGTTCACTGGCCACCTAAACCCACAACACAGCCTTGACGCACAGCAGCCATCCAATCCATTGATCCAATTCTCACATAGCTTAAACCTTCATCTCACAACCATTGTACAATCAGATCTTTGATTAACCTCAATCTTCGATTTGTTAGCTTGATGGTTTCACTACGGGTCTAGGGCATATCATTTATTCATTTCAAACTTCTACAACCTCCAAACTACACCTTTGTGTTCCGCCGCACTCACTTTGCACCCATATTTAGAACCTTCTCTAAGTATTTCACCGCAAGTCTAAGGCATTTGCGTTCAAATTTCCGCGGCCTCCAAAATACACCTTTGCATTCCACCGCACTCATTTTGCACCCATACTTAGACAATTTCTCAAAGTCTCACCGCAGGTCTATGGGTTCGCACTCACTCCATTATTTCTTCACATATTCCCAATTCTTCGCCACTTTGTTACCTCCGCAATCTCTTGATACTTAGTCGATTTTGAGATCTCACCGTGCTTTGCGGGACATCTTTATCCCACCGATTCTTTGATACTTAGACGATTTTTGAGATCTCACCGCGCTCTGCAAGACATCATGATACTTCTCCAATGTGCTCCATGAGACATCTCTGTCCAACCGATTTATTCTTGATACTTAGTCAATTTTCGAGATCTCATCGTACTCCGCGAGACATCTCCGTCCGACTGATTCTTTGATACTTAGTCGATTTTTCGAACTCTCACTGTGGGTCGCAGTAACTTTGTGATTCTTCCATACATACACCTGAATCCAATTGCTCTAATGCATTGTGTTGATGTTGCAGATGAGGTGGCTTCCACGTGGACTTCTTCTACATGCATAATGGATGATGTGGCATTGATACGTGTCCTGACATGTGGCACTACACGTGGCATCTACATAGTTGCTTGATATGGCACTAGCTTGGACTCCCTCTAATGTGGCACTCATCTTACTGGACAAGTGGTGCTAATGAGGTTTCTATCATGGCGTTGATGTGGCTTAGCTATCCCATGGGATATTGGGCCCCAATCCGTTGATCTTAATCGTTGATCTCTGATGATAGACGGTCAAGATTTAACCTATTCTACGTCCACCATTCTCCACAACAAAAGTTAATTCCCTGCACACAGTTCCATGGCTCTTCCATTCACATTCAAATTACATAAAAGATCTTTTGCAATATAAACCCTTCAAAGTCGAATTGCCTTGTGAATGTGGGATATATCGTTGTCGGTGTTTCTTCAGTCTGGTTAACTCAGACCTCCTTTGCTAAGATCGTTGTTACTTAGAATTGCAACGGGGTCATCGCATCCTCCTCATACCTATCTAAGCTTTCTTTGTGCTCTTGGATTTCATATCTCGTCCCTCAATTCTTCTTCAACGGGGTCATCTTCGTTCAACTTCCAATTTCACTATACTTGTGCAGCCCGTGTTCTCTTGGATTGATTGTTCACAATCATCATTACCTCATGGAATCTTATCAATGCACAGAACATTATCTTCGTCCTCTGTTTGGTTCAGTTCACTTTGGTCCTAGCAGTCTCCCCTGTCTTTTGACACCAATGACAACATGATTGTTACAGTTATGTCTACTTTTGACATCAATGACAACATTATTTCCAACAAACTCCCCCTTTGTCATTGATGGAAACCACTTAGTTATTTTGGTACTCCTTTGCTTCCTACATGTCTCTCTTTCTACAAATGTCCCCTTTCTCTATACTTTCCCAGTTTGACATCAATGGCAAAGGGATATTCTCCACATTGCACTGCACTCTTCATTTTCTACTCTACAACCAGCAACCTTCTTGCTTTTCTGAAGCTCCCCCTGAACTTGTTCTCCTCTGGTAGTGTTAGTGATTGCATGGTGTAGGTACCACCCCCAATTTCTATCTGAGATACTCAACCACTTCTCTAGGAAGAGGTTTTGTAAAGATATCAGCAATATGATCCTTTGTGCCAATATATTCTCGCTTGACATTCTGTTATGTGACTTGCTCTCTTAAGAAATGATACTTGATTGGAATGTGCTTTGTTTTCGAATGCATGACAAGATTCTTAGAGATATTTATTGCACTAATATTGTCACACAGTATTGATATTGGTTGATTATACTCTACCTGAATGTCCTTCAACGTTTGTTTCATCCAGAGGACTTGTGTACAACATGTTGTTGCTACAATGTATTATGCTTCTGCGGTGGATAGGGAAATTGATGATTGCTTCTTGCTAAACCAAGACACTAGATTGTTGCCCAGAAAGAACGCTCCAACACTAGTGCTCTTTCTATCATCCACACTACCTGCCCAATCTGCATCTGTGTAAGTTGTCAGAGTAAAGTCTTTTCCTGTGGGATACCATAAACCAAAGTCCAATGTGCCTTTCAGATATCTGAATATTCTTTTTACTTCTTGCACATGTTTCCTTTAGTGCAGCTTAAAACCTTCCAACTAACCCTGCTACCTACATAATAGTTGGTCTTGAAGCTATCACATACAAGATGGTGCCTATCATTGATCTGTACAAGGTTTGATTTGCTTCCTTTGATTCATCTTCTATACTTAGCTTACAAACAGTGATCATGGGTGTGTTGATAGGTTTACAGACTTCCATTTCAAACTTCTTCAACATCTCTTTGGTATATTTGGTTTGAGAAATGAATATGCCTTTGTTGGTTTGAGTAATCTGGTCCTAGAAAGAATGACAATTCTCCAAGCATGTACATCTCAAACTCTTTTTGCATATCCTCTACAAACGTTTTGCTCATCCTATCAACATTACTTCCAAAAATTATATCGTCCACATAAACTACAATGATTAACATCTCTGCATTGTATATTTTGATGTAAAGATTACTATATGTTGTCCCTCTTTTGAAACCTTGTTGATGCAAGTACTTGTCAAATCTTGAATACCATGCTCTAGGAGCTTGCTTTAATCCATAAAGTGTTTTCTTCAATCTGCAAGCATAATCTCCATTTTCTGACAATAAGAATCTTTCAGGTCGTTCAATGTACACTTCTTCCTATAAATCTCCATTCAAGAATGATGACTTGACATCCATCTGACACACCTTAAAATTCTTGAAGCTGGCAAATGCCAAAAACATTCTAATGGCTTCTAGTCTTGCAATAGGAGCAAAAGTTTCTTCAAAGTCAATACCTTCTACTCGAGCATACCCTTTACAGACCAGTTTTGTTTTATTTCTTACTTTTATTTCTTAATACTTCTCCATCTTCATTTAACTTATTTCATAATACCCACTTTGTACCAATCACATTTTTATCTTTAGGTCTTGGTACAAGTTCCCATGTCCGATTTTTTTCAATCTGGTTTAACTCTTCTTCCATAGCATTCACCCAATGTTGATCATTATTGGCCTCTGCAAAGCATTTAGGCTCTATTTTGGACAATAAAGAGAGATTTACTTGTTCATATTTGCTTGCCATTTTTCTCCTAATTTGAGTCTTAGCATTTTTATCACCAAGAAATAAATTTTTTGGATGATTTTTCTGCACAAACCTTGATGGTGTTTGTGTATCTTGGTGTTCGGTTTCTTCTTCTTCTTCTTTGTTGTAATCTGTTTCTTCTGCTTCAAGTTTGTTCTTGTGTGGTAATTCTTCATTTATTCTGACATTAAGACTTTCAACAATCTTCTGCAGTCTTTTGTTGTAACATCTAAAGGCATTACTTCTTGATGAATATCTAAGAAATATTCTTTCATCTTCTCTTGAATCAAACTTGGCTAGATACATATCATCTCGTTTGATGCAACACTTGCTTCCAAAGATTCTGAAGTGTTTGACAAATGTTGGTTGACTTTTCCATAGTTCATAGGGTGTCTTGTCACTGTTGACTATGATTTTCCCTCTATTTAGAATGTAGACAGCGATGTAAATTGCTTCTCTCCAAAAGTTGTCTGACAGTTTTGCTTAATTTAACATTGTCCTAGTGATTTCTTGTACATGTCTAATTTTCCTTTCAACTACTCCATTTTGTTGAGGAGTTCTTGCATCTGAATACTATCTTTTTATTCCATGAGCCTCACAAAAAATTTCAAATTCATTTGTTGTAAATTCACCTCCATTATCTGACCTTAAACATTTGATTTTTAAATTAGTCTCATTCTCAACTAAAGCTTTGAATGCTTTAAATTTTTCAAATGCCTCAAATTTATTTCTGAAGAAGGTAACCCAAGTCATTATTGTATAATCATCAATGAGCAACATAAAATAGCTTTCTCCTTGCGAGTTTTTTGTTCTTGTTGGTCCACAGAGATCTATACGCACAAGTTCGAATGGATTGAATGTTGCATATTCTTTTGTCTTGAAGCTCACACTTGATTGTTTTCCATGCTAGCACTACTTGCAAACGGTGCTCGAGGGTTGTGATCTTTGGCATATCTCTTACTACTTATTTGGTACTGATTTTACCAAATTGTCAAAGTTTGTATGACCCATTCTTTTATGCCACAAACAACTTTCATCTATCCGCCCCATGAAGCATTTTTCTCCATTCAATTCATCAAGGATGTATACATTGTTTGGGGTTTTGATTGCTTTTGCAACCAGCTTGCCTGATTTTGCTTTTCTAGTCTCACATTTTTGGGAGTCAAAAGTAAGAGTGTGTCCTTGGTCACACATCTGGCATCCACTAAGAAGATTATGTTTCAAATTTTCAACACACAAAACCTTTTCAACCTTAGCTCTTCCCTTGTCAAGACTGAGAGTGCCCTTTCCAACTATCTTTGAATTGCCATTGTCTCCAAAGATAACATTGCCTTCATTCTTCTTCAGAGTGATAAACTTTGTTCTATCTCCTATTATGTGACTAGAGCACCCACTGTCAATGTACCACTTATCCTTATTATTTTGTGCACAAAGTGCAACTTGAATGAACAAGGATTTTTCTTTCTTTTGTTCCCTTTGTTCTTGATTTCTTTCCATGATTATTGGGGCTTCCTCTTTCTGATTTTTTTTTAAATCACTTCTTCAGAATTTTGTTATATGCACAAAACTATTGCAGTTATAACAGATGATGTTATATTTCAACAAAGGGGAAAATGAGTTGTAATTTCTCCTTGAGAATCCATGGGTATCTCGGTTGTTGTTCCTCATGTAATCACCTCTTACATTTCTTCTACCATATATTGTTTTATGACCAAAACCATTGCAAGAATAAAAATAGCCAAAGAAAGAATTTTGGTACCCGATTGTGTGATTCCATCTTGATGCAAGAGTCTTCCCGATTCCGTCCTTCTGAGGAAGATTTGTCTTACGTGGAACATATTGTTCTTCCTTCTTGTTGTCTTCAACCTTGATAGATTTTTTGAGTATATCAACATAACTCTTGGTCCTTTCTTCACTTGATTGTTTTGAAGAGGTTGAGGCTTCTTCATTAGCAGCTTCCTTATGTTCACTGTAACCAAGACCAGTCTTGTCAAATGGTGATCTTTGACAGTTTAGGATTTCATTCAAGGTTGTAGAGCTCCTTTCAAATTTCATGTTGGTATGTGATCTTTCCAACTCTTTTCTTAGATAAACTATTTCTGATTCTAGACCGTTGCAGATATCTTCTTTTTCTTTTAGTTGGGCTTTTAAGACTTCTTCCATTCTCTTTGCCTCTTCTACTTGAGTTTTTAAGTTGATGATGATCTTTTCAATTCCATCAAAACTTTCTCTCATACTGAGCATTTATTTTCTGTAATTCTTCAGCTGCTCCATTTGTAGCCAACTCTTGTTCCTCAATTTCTCTATTTCATTTAGAGCACTTATGAGCTCTCCTTCAAGATCTACTTCTGCATCACTCTCAGGATCTTCTTCTTCTGTTGAGTTTGCATTTTCCATTTTCTAGTACATCAATCTATGTTTTTAAACCCATAAAGAGGTTTTCTTTTGTTTCATTGTCACTATCATCAAACGAGATGTTGTCTTCATTGATATACAGATTCTTCTTTTGTTTATAGAACTTTCTCCTCTTTTCAGTCTTACCCGTCATGTACCTTTTGAAATCAGAATCTTCTTTTACATTGTTATTTCCATTCTTTGCATAAGGACATTTAGAAGCAAAGTGTCCTACTTCTCCACAGTTAAAGCATTTGAAGGGAAGCTTAACTTTGTATTTGCATGTCCCCCTCTTGAGCTTTCTGACAAAGTTAGTTTCTTCTGCATCTGATTCACTATATGAGTTGTCACTTATCTTGTATTCTTCTGTCTTTATCTTCCATGATGCCTTGAAGGTTGCTTCTTTCCTTAATAGATAGCTTTGTTGGCTTATCCTATTCTATCCTCATTTCATATGCAGTGAGGATTCCATGCAATTCATCCATTGTCAACGTGTCTAGGTCTTTTAATTCTTCAATGGCAGATAACTTGAGATTAACTCTTGAGGGAAGTGTTCTAAGCACTTTTTGCACAATGATGGTTTCTTTATTCTCTTCACCCAATCCTCTAATAGTGTTGACAATTTCATCCACGAGAAGAAAATAGGTTGCAATGCTCTCCTCTTCATTCATCTTTGTTAATTTCTTTTAAACTCAGCAAACAAAAAAAATGTCAATGATTTTTCTTTACCCAGAAATTTATTTATGTTGATATAACTTCTTAAAATCATGCATTAAATTTAAAGGCGAGTTATTTAACTAAAATGAATAGTAGAAGCAAATAGAAACCAAGCACATGAAATAGGATGACACCAGAAATACCCTAGAAACCCCAATGTGGGGAAAACCAACAAAGGAGGCACTTTATTGGCTTTAGAGGAATTAATTTATAGCAACAGAAAATTCAAAAATATCTTATAGCCCAACAAACTCGGCCTGCCTTTACAGCATTGTTTTTTCAGCCCCGCTTTTTTGCCCTTGAAAAATCGGCCTTGCTTTTTCAGCCCCTGTCTCTGTTGGAACAGCCTGCACTCAGCTCACTTCCTCTATTGCTAAGCCTCCCTTCCTCACTCTACATAATTGACTTCCTCTTCGTCAGCCAGTGCCTTCACTCATCAGCTCAACACACAATGTGTTATGTCCTTCACCCTCAACCTCCTTTTATCACTCTAACTCGCCCTTTTTTGAGTCTTCTATAAGCCTCTAGAAGATCACTTTAGTGAATTATTAATTTACAAAGAGTCACTTTTCACAAATCTGAGTGAAAAGTCAATAAAAGTCATTTAAATGATTTGTATACGTTTCCTAAGTTAAAACTTAAGATAAATTAAAATGTTGATCTGGGTATTTTAATTATGTCCATCAACTAGCCTTGGACACATAGGCTAAGTTGAGACACCTTCTAAGCTACAAAATTAACACTCCCTCTTAGCGAGGAAGGTGTTATGCACCACTCCCAACTTGTCACTGAAGAAAACAAGCTTGCCTTTCATCAAGGCCTTTGTGAGAATGTCTACCACCTGCTCTCCTGTAGGCACATACTATAGCTTCATTGTCCCCTTCTGCACACAGTCCCTGATGAAGTGAAATCTGAACTCTATGTGTTTGGATTTGTCATGAAACACTAGATTCTCATAGAGTTTGATGTGGCTCTTATTGTCACAGTGAATGACAGTCGCATCCAACTCCTATCCAAACAAACCAATGAGCAATTTAAGAAGCCAAATGGCCTTAGATGCTGCTAAGCTAACTACCATGTACTCTTCCTTAGCAGAGCTCAACGCCACTGACTTTTACTTCCTGTTGATCTAGGAAACAACCCTTGATCCCAAGTTGAAACAGCAACCTGAAGTAAACTTCCTGTCCACCGTGTTGCTTGCCCAATTTGCATTTATAAAGCATGTCATCTTCACCCCGTCTCCCTGGATATAACTCAACCCATAATCGACCGTGCCACACAGATATGTCAAAACATGTTTTGTTGCCACCCAGTGTAAATTCCTCGGATCAACCATGAACTCACTGAGTGTGTTAACCGCAAAGCATATATTTGGTCTAGTGTCAACCAGATACATCAAAGAGCCAATGAATTGTCTGTAAAGAGTAGAGTTCACTACCTCTGATCTAGAAGCATTGATCTTCTTCTAGTTGGTCACCATGGGCATAGACATAAGCCTGCAGTCCAACATCTCGAATCACTTCAGGATCTCCACCGCATGCTTCCCCTATCCAAAGAAATTCTGACCATCTCGTTGCCACACCTATAACCTCAAAAAGTAGTGCATCAACCCCAAATCCTTCATCTCATTATCTGAAGCAAGATCCCTCTTGCACTCTGCAATGAGCTACTCAGAACCTGTAAGAAACAAGTCATCCACATACAACACAAGAATGAACAGCTCACCTCCAACAATGACGTAGTAGAGGTTATAGTCTACCTCATTCTTGGTGAATCCCATCCCTAGCAAGTAGTTGTCTATCCATGAGTACCACGCCATGGGAGCCTACTTGAACCCATACAAGGCTCTCTTCAACCTGCAAACATGGGAATCTCTCCCCTACACCTCAAAACCCTTCGGTTGCTCAATATACACTTGCTCGATGATGCCATTAAGGAAGGTCATCTCCACATCCATCTGGTTGATCTTCCAGACCATCTCTGGTGCAATCGAGATCACGGCCCTGATTGAAGTGTATCTCGCCACTAGGACGAATGTCTCATCATAGTCGATTCCCTCCTTCTGAGACAACCCCTTAGCCATAAAGCGAGCTTTCAACTTCTCCACACTGCCATTCATAGCGTGCTTGATCTTGTAGAACCATCTCGAGCCAATCACGGATTTCCCCTCTAGCCGGGGCATCACCTTCCATACATTCTTCATGATGGAAGCATACTCTTCCACCATGGAACCTCTACACACTTGTTGTTGTGATGCCTCCTTGTAGCTAGAAGGCTCAGCCTCCAATAGCTCACTCATCAAAGCCATATAACTAGAAAATCTTTGTGGTGCTCAACTCTCCCCGACCGATGTCTTAGGAGCTCCCATGTACTCCTGTGCCTCTCTCAAGGTCTACTCTTCCCATCTGACCTTCCTCCTCCTAGCAGTAGAAGGAGTAACCTGTACTAGAGGAGCCTCCTGCTCCTCATCCTGATCTGCAATCTGATCACATGTGCCCACACCTGTACCTATACCTACACTTGTAGCTTGCCCATCCTCAGTCTTCTGAGACTAGCTCATGATCTCCAGTTGCTACTGCACCAGTATCATGAGCCTTCCTCAAGGCTCTATCCTCCTCAAACATCACATCCCTCTTGACAACAGTCTTCCTTGTGGAAGGAATGTAGACTTTCTATGCCTTGGAATTCTTGTTGTAACCAACGAAAATCCCCTTTTCAGCACTGGCCTCTTGCTTCATCCTCTTCTCTGAGGGGACGTGACAATAGACAAGGAACCTAAAAATCCTGAAGTGTCCAATCTTTGTTCTCCTCCCTGTGAATACCTCCTTAGGAATCTTCCTCCCCAACGCCTTGTGAGGACTCTTGTTTTGTATGTATATTGTTGTATTACAAGCCTCTGCCCATGGGAATCTAGGCAGATCCTAATCATACAACATGGATTTAGCAGCCCCAACAATAGCCATGTTCTTCCTCTCCGCCACCTCGTTCTGCTATGGGTTGTACAAAACAGTCAATTACCTCTTTATCCC
>ML797769.1:94474-114518 GCA_009831015.1 Picea engelmannii
TGTTGTAATTCCCACCCAGACTATCCAGCCAGTTCAAATTACTCTTAGAGTCATGGCCGCCAAATTCGCCCCTCTCACCTTGCTGGCCCAATTACATGATTTGCCTCAGAATTATAATCAGAGAATTAAATTATACGACGTTGAAGGGAATGCTTCAACTCAAAAACACTTAGATTGGTTTAATGACTTTGTCGGCCTAGAAGAGGTAGATTATGAGGATGCAAAAACGAGATTATTTGCGCAGAGTTTCTCAAGGGAGGTCAGAAAATGGTTCAAAGCTCTTCTAGTAGCGAGTATCCCTGATTTTGCAGTTTTTGAAACACTTTTTCTTGCCAGGTGGGGTGATAAAAAGAATCCTCTTCAGCTACTAACTCAGTACAATAATATAAAAAGATCACCAAACAAAAGAGTGCAAGAGTTCTCGACCAGATTCATGAAAGTCTATAATTCAATTCCCACAGAAGTCAAACCTCCTCTCGGAGTTGCCCAACTTCGATATGCTGATTCTTGTGACAGTGACTTTGCCTTGCTATTAAGAGAAAGAAGATCTAATACAATAGATGATATGATGAGCGACGCAATTGAAGTAGAAGTAAATCTGATGGCATCATGGAAGATCAAACATAATCTTGATAAAAGTGTGAAGAAGGTCCAAGGGGAAACACAGCCCTCTACGTCTCGATCATTAGACGAGAAATTTGACTTGATGATGAAGACTATGGAAAGACTCATGGAAAGGATGTTCATGGAAAACAAGCCTGACGCTAAGGATCAAAATGATTTCCAGCCCAAAAATCAAAATTTTAGGAGCTCCAGTTCCACAGATCGGGCAAAGAGATCAGAGAGATCAAGGTGATCAACAGATAAAACCTCCTTTCCAAAACAACTATGCAAACGAAGATTTTGATCAAATAATCCAAGACCAGATGCATTGTTGCGACGATACAGAAACAAAAGTGTTCTTAACAAAAGGAGAGTGTGACCAATTTATGGATGCAAATGACGAGTTTATGCAGGAGAATGATGATATGTTGTCATTGGAAACAGAAGAGTTTAGGAAAGGATACCACAATGCTATTATGCATAACGCGAAGCAGTATAACCTTAGAAATAAAAAGGCGCCTATAGAGCTTCCAAAGGCAAATCCTACAAGGGAGCTTCAGACAAATACCCCTTCTTCAAGCCAACCGAAAAAAGGTAATTTAGTAAGGGATGTAATGGAGAAAGGAAAATCAAAGGAAGAACCCCCAAAGAAAGCACCTGAGGCAAGAAAGGAAACGGTTATCAAAGAGGTAGAAAAAGCTTCGTCTCCTTTTAATTTTGAAAGCGAAATGACCAAAATCAAAATTTATGTTCCATTTAACGAGCTGATCAAGAATGGAGAATATAGGAATTAGATCATCAAAATGCTAAAGATGGGAGAAGCCCCTGACACCCTGAACATACAAGACGATCACCCTGCCATCTTGTTTGGCCCGCGCGTGGAAGAGAGTGGCAATGTTGATGATGTTCCTCTTTTCTCTGTTAGCCTACATGACCTTGCATAACGCCATGTTAGATTCAGGAGCATCACATAATCTCATGCCCAAGGTGGTCATGGATGAGTTAGGCCTAGACATTACAAGACCGTATAAGGATCTTTTCTCTTTTGACTCAAGGAAGGTGAAATGCTTAGGTTTGATCAAAGATTTGGTCGCATCATTGTCTCAAATCCCATCGAAAAATCTGATCATGGACGTGATGGTTGCTGACATCCCTCTGAAATTTGGCATGTTGTTATCTAGATCTTGGGCTACAAAGCTGAAAGGAACTTTGCAAATGGACATGTCGTATGCTACTATCCCTGTTTTTGGCCAAGAAAAGAGGTTGTACAGAGAAGTGTTGCTCAAGTACATGGTGAGTAGCAAAACTCAACCAAATAATCATCCTATTTACTCTGTTGATACCGAAGTTGGTTCCTCTATTTTTTATAAAAACTTGAGTTTTGAAGAGGGGAAGCCAACAACTGTCATGGCTATCAAAGACAAAACCGAGCATCGAACTGAGGAAATTATAGACTGGCAAAACAGCGCAGCAGATGAAATGTGGAATATGAGTTTTGATGGAGTTGTTAGCAGGGAAGGGGCTGGAGCTGGTGTGTGGATTAACCCTACCAAGGTGAGTACAAAACTCTGTTCTTACAAGCTGGCTTTCGATTGTACCAATGATATGGCCGAATATGAGGCATTGATTTTGGGTTTGAAGACTTTAAAGGAATTGGGTGCTAGAAGGATAGTTGTACATGGAGATTCAGAGCTCATCATTAACCAGGTAAAGGGTATATATCAGTCCAAGCATCCTAGATTGAGAGCATATAGAAATTTAGTGCTTGATCTCCTTGAAGAGTTTTCAGAATACAATCTATCAGTGATTCCTAAGGGGCAAAATCAAATTGCAGATGCTTTGGCCACTTCAGCTTCGGTTTTCAAAATTCCAATTTTTCCTAATAAAAATTATGAAATTGAAGTCAAACATAGGCTAGCAATACCTGATAACATTAAATATTGGCAAGTGTTTGAAGACGACAAACAGGTAGAAAGATTCCTTCAAATGAGTGATGAATTTGCTAATGTAAATATTGATGATGAGTGTTGTTGTGAAGTAAATGAAGACGTAGTTGTGTTCAACAATAATGACCTTTTTCAAAATCAGATTGCTGGAAGAGACATAGTGCATCTAAAAAATAACATTATTCCCAAAGGCTTGGTTCCATTGGAAAAGCTTTTTGACGACAATGATGTAGCCAGATATCCTAAAATCACTGTGAACGATGAGGGTATAGAAGATTGCAACATTGGAACTCAATAAGATCCCAAGATCATCAGACTGTCAAAAACACTCAGTCCAGAAATCAAACAAAGATACATCAGCCTTATGAAAGACGTTGATGGTGTCTTTGCATGGAGTTATGAAGATTTGAAGGTCTATGATACTAAGGTAATTCAACATGTAATTCCCATCAAGGATGATCAGACACCTTTCAAGAAAAAGTTGAGAAGAATCAATCCTCTGTTGTTTCCATTGATTGAAAAAGAAGTAAGGAAACTGTGTGATGCCAAGATTATTGTGTCCTTGAGATTTTCCAAGTGGGTGGCTAACCTTGTGCCAGTCAGGAAGAAAAGTGGTGAGATAAGATTATGTGTAGATTTTCAGAATCTAAACAGGGTGTCTCTCCAAGACAATTATCCACTTCCTAAGATGGATTACATCCTGTAGAAGGTGGTGGGATCTCAGAAGATGCCAATGCTTAACGGTTTTTCTGGATACAGCCAGATTATGGTGCACCGTGATGACCAGGAGAAGACAATGTTTACAACACCTTGGGGCACTTTCATGTATGCAAAAATGTCTTTTGGGCTTATGAATGCTGGAGCGACTTTCCAAAGGGCCATGGACATAGCCTTTGTCGATGAAAAGGATAAGTTTATTGTGATTTACTTGGATGATATCACCGTGCTTTCAGATTCTGATGATCAACATCTCAAACATCTAAGAAAAGTTTTCCAGAAATGTAGAAAATTTGGCATCTCGTTAAATCCAAAAAAATCAAACTTTGGAATGCAAGAAGGAAAATTGCTTGGACACATCATTTCAAAATAAGGCATAAAAATAGACCCCATCAAAGTGGAAGCGATTCTGAAGATCGACACTCCCAGGAGCAAGAAAGAGGTACAGTCTTTCCTAGGAAAAGTAAATTTTTTGAGGAGGTTCATTCCCAACTTGGTTGAGATCATAAAGTATATCATAAATATGCTCAGGAAAGGCAATGAAATAAAATAGACTCCTGAAGCTCGGAAGTCGTTTGAAGATATTAAAGTGGCGCTGACCAAAGCTCCAATGTTAGCCAGCCCGAATTTTTCAAAGGATTTTATCTTATTTTCCTTTGCCTCTAAAAACACCATTGCTGGCGTTTTGTTGCAAAAGGATGAGCAAAACTTTGAAAAGCCCATAGCTTATTTTAGTAGGGCATTGAGAGACTCCCCACTAAGGTATGACATCATGGAAAAACAAGCATATGCCTTGGTGAAGGCCCTTAAAGAATTCAGAACTTATATATTGCATTCCCATGTCATTGCTTATGTGCCTAGCAATTCTAAAAAGGATATTTTGACTCAGCCTGATCCGGAAGGGACAAGGGGCAAATGGATAGCAGTAATGTTGGAGTATGACCTCAAAATCAAGCCTACAAAGCTGATTAAGGGTCAAGGGCTCGCGAAATTAATGGTGCAGTCAAATTGTGATGTTTTGGGAATCAATTTTATTGTTGATTTGTCGAAAAATTCACAAGAAGAAGCAGTCCCACAGATATCCCAGAAGTTCCTTGATTCCCTTTGGTATGTTGATGTTATTTACGTATTAAGAAACTTACAAGCTCCTCCGGGATTGAGCAAAACCAAAGCCAAATTCTTGAAGTTGAAAGCAGCAAAGTTTTGCATTCTGGACAATTCTCTATATTGGAAAGATCCGGGTGGGATCTTACTAAATTGTTTGTTGGAGGAAGAACTAAAAAATCCTATTAAAGAGTTTCACAAAGGTGACTATGGGGGGCATCATTATTGGAAAACCACTGTGCACAAAATATTGAGGGCGGGATTCTATTGGCCCGGTATTTTTTCCGATGTATACAAGGAAGTTTCCAGCTGCCATGAATGCCAGAGCTTCGATGGGAAAAGAAAGTTGCAGCCCCTACCTTTAAAACCTATCTCTGTTGAAGCACTGTTTATGCAATGGGGTCTGGATTTTATAGGGGAAATTCATCCACCAACTTCAGCTCAGCATAGCTGAATACTAACAGACGGCCACGGACTACTTCACCAAATGGATTGAAGCAGTCCCCACAAGGCAAGCTACTGATATTGTCATCGTTCAATTTTTAGAAAGTAATATCTTGTCTAGATTTGGTTGTCCAGTCAAGATCATCACTGACAATGCAACGGCATTCAAGTCTAAGAAGATAGAGAAATTCTGCAGTGACTATAACATAACTTTGGGCCACTCCACAACTTATTACCCACAGGGTAATGGATTGGCAGAATTGTCTAACAAAAGCTTGACCAGGATTATTAAGAAGCTTCTACAGGAAAACAAGAAAGCTTGGCACAAAAAGCTTATCTATGCGTTATGGGCTGACAAAATCACCACTAAAAAGTCTATCTCCACATCACCGTTTCAGATTGTATATGGTACAGAGGTAGTTTTTCCCACCTCATTAGGATTTCCAGTGAGGAGACTGCTGCAAGAGCAAGAAGCTGAACCAAACGACGCGCTAAGGAGAATAAACCAATTGGTCCATGCGCAACAAATGAGAGAACAGGTCTTCAATAAATCACAACTAAACCAAGATAAAATGAAAAGAATTTTCGACAAACACACCAAAGAAGATGATTTCAAGGCGAATGATTTGGTACTAAAGTGGGATGCAAGAAATGAAGATAGAGGGAGGCATGGGAAGTTTGATCATCTAGCCATCAATCCAAAGTTATTATCTATCAGAGACTAGGTCTCGGAGAGAGCCCTCTCTAGATTGGAAAGGCTAGTTTCCAGTCTTACGTTACCTTGGTAGGTCGTTGCTCTTCAGCCCAACAATTTACCAAGTGCTAACAAATAGCATACAATAATATGCCTCCACTCCATTAAAGATGGGAACCTCATTACACACATGTTAACAATAAAATCAATCAAACTATAACAGAAATTGTAGTATTGCACTCGATGCTATTTTGGTTATATGCACTCTTACTTGCTATATAAATGAGAATCTTTGCATATTTGTGTATAAATGGTTTGGATTTGTATCGATGCACATGAATATATATGTTTTTTTTCAAATTTTGAATATTTTATGTAGTTTTTGGTCGACCGGTTTTTTTGTCCGATTCTTTTCCAGTCCAGTTTCGAATTTTTAGGGTTGACCGGTCCGGTCTGGTTTCCGGTTCTGATAACAATGGTCCATACAACTGTATGGATCCATACATTATTGTTCATACAACTCTGCAGAATTGTTGCATGGGACTATGTGTTGCCCAAAACGTCTCTTTCTTGGCTGCCTACTCTCTCTCCCTCTCTGTCGCTCAACCTACTCAGTTGCTCAAGTGTTCAGGTGTATGTGAACTCTTTATCTTGACCTATCTTTATAGTTTTCGCTGAGACCAAAACACTAATCTATTTCTAAGATCACTCCTAGTCTAAGTCATGCATGCATGAAATACACTTTCTAGACTCAACTGCTAAACATAAGACTTTCACTTTTTAACTAAAGTGAAATACAAAATAGAATTTACTTTCCAAAAATAAAATCACTTTTTGAAAATAGAATTACATTTGGARAATATCTCGAACTACTTCTTGCACATTCACATGGAATCTGTGCGGAAGTTCCTATCTGAGCTTCTCAACAATAACGAAGTCTGAATTTTGGTGACATATGCCCAAAAGTGAGTCTGGGGTGTGTTACACTCTTCTTGGTGATCGATTCTGGCTGCTAGAAGAACAGGAACCCTATCAGACAATAAGCCTAAATCACTTGTTTTAGTGGGCAACCAAACTTGCATAAAGTTWTTTTCGATCTTGATTATTTTTCCATTTCAGATATTGCTCAATTCCCTTTGCAAGATAGTAGTGAAGGCTCAATAAATGCAATCTACAAAAATAAATAAGCATAATAATATTTTACACATGGATATAACTTGACCTTGTATATGGCATTTTATAGCTATGTTGAAGTGGATCAAAGCTATTTAAAGTTATATGATATATCTCAATGCTTGAAATTGAAGGTCTAGAAACATGCATACACATTCTGCAACTCTGTAAAGATGTAGATTATAGCTGATGTGCTTATATCATATGTGTAACTGCATTTCCATACTCTTTTATCAATAGATCTAATCCAATTTTCCATAAGTTGTAGACTATTAGAGATTGAAATCTGAAAAAACTGATCAGCAAGCATCGATGTATTATATGACCCTACACATTGATAGACAATTTTCAACAGAAACATAGAGCCAACTGACTTGAAAAACAATTTATTAACCACTAATCTTCACTCCTTTCTGTTTTTCTTCGTTTTTGTTTAAAACCTTAATATCCCTGCAACCTGTAAATTCTGAATGTCACAATTAGGTTTGAAACTACTTAGAAGCCAACATCTCAACAGCATATGTATTATGCTGAACTCAATTATGTCAATCATGCTTTGTACCTCGTAGATCATAACCTGCATTTCCGTTGTAGCCTTTGAATTAGTCGCAAGTCACACAACTACACGAATAATCTTGGAGGTGTTTACTGCATTAATTAAGCTTTAATTAGATGAGTACATGGCTATCATGAAAATCAGAGACAGCACCTTCTAATATCATTTATCAATAACCAAGATTATTGTTGCAACCTTTGGGGAATTTGATATTTGGGATTTGAAATTTGAATGTTTATAAAGAGATTTCATGGCAAGAAGAGGGCATGTAAACCCTGTACTTGCAGAGGCCCTTGGCAAAGAAGGTATAAGAATAGTGTAATGAACTCTGAATACTGACCCCCATACTAAATTCTTTGGTTTATTGGTAAATATGGCTTTAAAAATCAGTTCACTGGCTGAGACTATCTACCTCCCTCCTGTTCAAGTGCTTTCAGACAATGTGACCCGATATCAGTACACTTTTTGAGATTATGGGTGAGAATTGTTAGTAGCATGTTCAAATATCTATATATATATATATATATATATAAAGAGAGAGAGAGAGAGAGAGAGATTATTATGGATGTCAAGCTGGGGTGTAGAAGACAAAAGCAGACGGATGGGCAGTGGATGTAGTGTGCACAACTGCATTTTTAAGAGATATCTTATAGAATAGACAGTTCTACTCATGAATTGTAACAAACAACAAGTACATGATTTCTGTAATCAGACTTCGTTTTATGATAGTTTTACCTATCATATACTCAAATTTAGGGCATTTTTACAAGGTGCTACTTATGTTTTTAGAGGGAGGACGAGGGTTTGTGCTCCTGAGCAAATAAAAAACTATGTTGCATGAGTTTCCAGAACAGGTGGGTGCAGGAACAAGTGTCTGATACAGTTGCAAGCTCACTCAACACTTTCAAGTTATTGCAAGTTAAGAAAAGCAAAAAATACGAAAAATAAACAAAAATATCTAGGATTTTTAAAAATACTCATACATACATATAAGAAGAGTCATACATACATACATGCTTACGTACATATACACACATAGACAAGAATATATCATAATCCCTTATAAGAATTATATCTCTATATATTATTTTATTTAATATGCATATTCCCTTGTATGTATAATCTATACCTTTTTCATGAGGAAATAATCTCACCCCACCCTCATTCACTTAGGCAAAGAATGGGGGTGCTGTTACCAGGCCAGCCCTCCTAGAGCTCTTCCCCTTCTTCCCCGGAATGTCGGATCCCGCATAGACCACCAGTAACCCCAAAGGACTGATGAAAGTTTGATCTCCAGACCTCAGTGGAATTAGCACAAGAGCATCTACCAATTGAGCTAAGCTGTGGGGCTTATATGTAAAATCTATATACACTAATCTACATATTATAATATAACCTGTATATTATAAATTTATAATATAGTATAATCCAATCGCCAATTTGGAGTTGAAAGCTAGAGTGCACTTGTGTCTATGATCTTCCTTGCTTTTAGGCACAGAGGTTCAGCAGGAAAAATATTTTTTTCTGAAGGGGCTTGTGGGATGTCAATTCTCACTCTTGGAAGGATTGGTGTTCGCCTTGTCTCCTACCGATCAGCTCACTTTTTTTGAGATTGTTGGACTCCTTCCATAGGAAGATCTGTTTAAAATGAATATCAATATGCCAAGGCTTTATGGCGTGAATGGGAGTGGAGTTTTGGATGTCCTTTGACTCAGTATGATTCATATACATTGTACTCCATTTTGCATTAGAGGCGTGTGCTAGGCCCAGTTTTGAATTCACAGTGGGTTTCTTAGGATGCTAAAAGCCGTTGGATTTGGAGATTGCATAGTATATGGTCAATGCAGGTTTCCTATAAGCTCTAAGTGCTTGCATGGATGGTGATTTATTAGGGTCTTTGTTAGATTTTGACCGTACCTCGGGTCTGGTATATGTCTTTGAAAGTTATACACAAATTTTACTATTTGAACTGTAAGCAAAAACACACTAAGATGCCTAACTACTTAGCACAGCAGAAAATACATCAACAATTGAACCATACACAGGTACACATAAATTATATCCCAAAATCACTATTCTTAAACCAATAACCAATGGACTCCTGTACCAGGTACAATGGCCCAATAAAAGACGCAAAATACTTACAAAGAACCTACAGAAACCTTCCTTGGTTTCCGTGCATGTAACCTTGATTATGGATGAGTCCTTCCAACCCTATATTTGCATCAGCTAGGGTTTCGGTCCCCTTCTTCTAGCCTGCAAGTTGTTCTCTTCTTTCTTGTGGTCTCCAACAAGGACTCACACAACTCCCTTACACCTACTGTCAAGCAACTAAGGCTATAGCTGTCTCTCTGCATCCACAATTCTGAAATTTGCAGTTGAGTAAGGACTTAACTAGTCCTTCTTTCACCTCCAGCCTTCTATCTTGAGCTTGTCATGTTCCTCCAAGCTGTCATCTGAGGTTCTATGGCTGTGGGCTAAGTCTCTAGGACTGCGGCCTCTCCAAACAACCACTACATAGTGTTAAGTTTTTACTGCTGTTATTAGGTTATTTCCAAATTTCATGAGCATTCAATGCATTTCCAAAACAACAGTATAAAGAAGACCACTGAAAGAAACACAATCACAAGGTACGCAGCATTTTATCCTGGGAAACCCTCATGGGGGAGAAAATCCAGCAAAACTTCTTCAATAATAGATTGCCAATACAATGCCAAGACTAAGACCAAAACACCAAAGACAGACCAAGACCAAGAATGTGCCTCTCTTCTCCTTCGTTAGACTTCTTCCTGCAACTGCAACTGCCTTCAAGATATGCGCACTAGATGAGTGAGTGAGTGTGTGTAAGTGAGACACCATCCTCACATATAAATACAAGTTGTGAGGTGGCGCTAGGGTTGTGTCTCTTCACTTGGTGGAGCCGACTTCTCCTAGAAGTGGCTAAAACCACTTTATAATTACTAGGGGGCGACTTTACAAATACCACCATACAAATACAATTTGACCAATCCACAAAAGGGAATTTGATCTTATACAAGACCCGACTTGATCAATCCGCAAAAGGGGATTTGATCTATACAATAATAACTCAAATGTAATTAGAATATTCTTCAAAGTTAAAATATTTCAACACTCCCCCTTAACGAGAAGGGTATTCTACTGACATGACTCAATACAACATCATCAAGAGAAAGAGAGGGCAGCATCATCAGCAGCATCTGGAACACTGACTTGCACCTCTATAAATCATCGGAAGTTTTTATCATCATCAATATCATCATCGTTTACAGCATGGAGCTGGAGTAACATCATCATCATGAAGCTGGAACAACAACATCATCAACAACACGAAGTTGGAACATCATCATCAACAGCATGAAGCTGAAACAACATCATCAACAACACGAAGTTGGAACAACAACATCAATAACACGAAGCTGGAACAACAACATCATCAACAGTATGAAGTTGGAACGTCATCATCAACAACACGAAGCTAGAACAACATCATCAACAAGTGGCAACAGAATGAGGCAGGTGCATCAACAACATTTGTGGTACTCTAACAGACCGTCCTTACCGGAGCTTCGGGATCTGCCCAGGAATCATAAGATTCCCTAGAATATAAAATCCTAACAAGCTAACACGTGGTACTCTGACATACCGTCCTTACCAAACCTTCGAGATCTTCCCAAGAATCATAAGATTCCCTAGAACATAAAATCCTAACTAAGCTACCACTACTGACCACAGTTGGCATATACATGCATAGGTACTCTGACAGACTGTACTTAACAGACCTTCGGAATCTGCCCAGGGATAATCAATCCCCTAGGATATAAAATCCTAACGAAGCTACCTATTGTTGGTCAGGATACCATAGTATCATCAACATCACTCCCCCTTTCAAGGGAGGTCCTTTCAGACTACACCAAGCTTGTCTAAGAAGTACTCAAACTTCACATGAGACAGAGGCTTGGTCAACACATCTACAACCTGCTCATCTGTGCCAACATATTGGAGCTTTACAGCTCCCCTCTGCACCATATCACGAATGTAGTGGTACCGGATCTCTATGTGCTTCGACTTATCATGGAACACTGGGTTCTCCATCATCTTTATACAACTTTGGTTATCACATAGAATTGGGGTGGCTTCCATCTCCAAATCGAACAGACCTGTTAACAAATTTCGAAGCCATATGGCTTCACAACTGGCGGAACATGCTGCAATGTACTCTGCTTCTGCGGTGTTGAGAGCAATACTAGATTGTTTCCTGCTTTGCCATAAAATCATGGCTAACCCCAAACTGAAACAAAATCTTGAAGTGTTCTTTCTGTCTGAAGCACTTCCAACCCAATCTGAATCAGTATAACCATACAGTTTGAAGTCATAATCTCCAGTATAACAGAGACCATAATCCAACGTACCCTTAAGGTATCTCATGATTCATCACATGCTTTGCAGCTATAAGGTGAACACGTCTAGGCTCCACCAGATACTGACTCAAGGTGTTCACAGCAAAGTATATATTTGGCCTAGTATTCATCAGATACATCAACGAACCAATAATTTGTCTGTATAGAGTAGCATCAATCAACTCTGACGAAGTATCAACCAGGAGCTTCAAATTCGTCTCCATGGGTGTGGCAATGGATTTACATTCCAACATGTCAAATCTCTTATGTATTTCAACTGCATACTTCCCTTGGTTAAGAAAGATCTTCTCTGGGCTCTGCCAAACWTCAAGACCTAAGAAATAATGCATCGGACCTAGGTCTTTCATCTCAAATTCTGCAGCGAGCTTCATCTTGCAATCTGTGATGAGCTTTTCTTCTCMTGTCAAGAATAAATCATCCACATATAGTAGCAATATAACTGGCTCATCATTCATAACCTTGAAGTAAAGGTTAGGATCAACTTTACTCTWGGTAAAGCCCAAGCTTGTCAGGAAACTATCAATTCTGCCATACCAAGCTCTAGGAGTTTGCTTCAACCCATACAGAGCTTTCTTCAACCTGCAAACATGAGTCTTTCTATCTTCAACTTCAAACCCTTGTGGTTGTTCTATATACACTTCTTTTTCAATAACACCATTTAAGAAAGTTGTTTTCACATCCATCTGGTGCAACTTCCACTTCATTTTGGCTGCAAGAGCTATGATGGTTCTGATAGAAGTGTATCTGGCTACAAGAGCAAATGTTTCTTCATAGTCAATACCTTCCTTTTGAGAAAATCCACGAGCCACAAATCTCTCCTTATGTTTTTCAATACTTTCATTTGTTGCATGTTTTATTTTGTATATCCACTTGGAAGATACCACATCTTTGTTCTTTGGTTTGGGAACTACTTCCCACACATCATTCTTCATAATGGACTGGTATTCTTCTGTCGTGGTATCCATCCATTCTTTCTTCTAAACGGCTTCTTCAAAGCAAGTAGGTTCCTTCTCTACGAGATCACACATCAAGGCCATATAGTTGGAGAATGGCTTAGGCTTCTTGCTTTGTCTCATGGTTCCTTCTAGGGCACCATACTTTTCTGCGACCTGAATGAGTTCTTTGGCCCACGTTGGCTTTCTCTTGTGATAGATAGTCATACGAGGAGGTTCTTGAGATTCTATCATATCATGATCTTCCGAAATCTCATCATCAGGGGTAACTGCAACTTCCTTTACGTGTTCTGCAACTCTGGGAGCTACAAGTTCTTCTTCATATACTTCTTCAAGCTGGCACTTTCTTGATCTCTTGATTACATCTCTGTTGATCTCAATATGATGGTATCCTGGTATGTAGAGTACATCCTTCATTCTCATTGGAGTTCCTAAATCAGGTTTGTAGGTGGCTTCTCCCATTCCTTTGATTGGTTACTGATAATCATCTCCAAGTTAAACTTTATGGGGGGGTCCTTCTCTATAAGGTTGGAGAGAGTGTTCTTCTGACCTGTCATGTGCTTAGAGGCACCACTGTCTATTAGCCAAGTAACCCCGCCAGGTGTCACAGATCCTAAGAGAGCGGAAAACAAAACATATTCTTCAATCTCTTCTTTAGCTAACTTCTTGGGTGGCTCATCATCTTTAGTTGCATGGGCATGATGTCTTTTGTTATTTCTCCTCTTGTATTCTTCCCTTCTGGCAGGACAATTCTTAGAAATGTGTCCAATCTTATCATAATGATAACACTGGTAGGAGAAGAAATATTTTCCCTTTCTTTGACCCTTATGATGTTTCTAAAATCTCTTTGGAGAGTGAGACTCTTTATGAAAGTGAGTCTCCTTTTGAAAATGAGATTTTCCCTTTCCACCCTTAGCATGAGCAGCTAGGGCTTGATCTTCATCTCTTAATAGAACAGCTTCTCGATTAGCCACTCTTGCTTCTTGAACACATTCTTCCCATAAACTGTCAAATTGGAGTTTCTCTTTTCTTGCACAAATAGTTTGGATGAAGGCATCCCAAGGTCTTGTGAGACCATTAAGAGTTGTCATCACAATTTCATCTCCATCTAAGTTGTCTCCAATTGCCTCTAACTGTTCCTTGAATTGAGAAACCCTAGAGAAATAGTCTTGAATTGTTTCTCCCTTTTGCATCTTTCTATTCTTGAGTTGGGTTCTCAAGCTCATCTTCTGGTTGATGTTCCTTCCTTCTTACATTCTGGTTAGGGCATCAAACATATCTTTTGGAGTATTCTTAGAAGACACTTGAGGGATCAAGTGATCTTTAATGGAATCTGCAATTATTCTTTTAGCCTTAATCATATCCTTCTTGTACTTCACTTTGGCTACATTTTCTTCGGGCTCTGGTACATTTTCTTTTATGAATTTTGCAAGGTCGTTCTCTTCAAGAATGAGTCCAATTTTGTACTTCCAAGCATGAAAATTTTCCACACCTTCTAACCTGTCAACAAGCTTAGTGCTTGCAGACATCTTGACCTGGAGCTAAGAAAATGACCAAAAAATGAAAGTGCTCAGAAAATGAAACTGAACATACTAGGAGATGCGTTGGACTGAGACGAGTTTGCTGGAGCAGATCGTTTCTGAAAATTCCAAGTTTTACCGCTTGAAACTTGACCTGCGCAATTCTGCACTGGTACTTTTGGTCCTAGTTCTGGTTTCCAGGTTTTCTGGTTTTTCGATACTAGTCAAAACTAGGGTTTGACTTTCCAGAGAATCCAGCCACTGAAAAAGTTCGCTCAAGCTGTCAAAAAATGCGCTAGGGCAGGGCACACTTCCCAAGGTGATCTTTGGTCAAAAATTCATCTTCAATAAAAAGCCCTAATTTTCTTGTACGACAACAAAAATGTCTAGATACACAATGAAAAATGCTTTATTCAGTCAAGCTCTGATACCATGTTAAGTTTTTACTGTTGTTATTAGGTTATTTCCAAATTTCATGAGCATTCAATGCATTTCCAAAACAACATTATAAAGAGGATCACTGAAAGAAACACAATCAGAAGTTATGTAGCATTTTAACATGGGAAACCCTCATGGGGGAGAAAACCCAGCAAAACTTCTTCAATAATAGATTACTAATACAATGCCAAGACTAAGACCAAAACACCAAAGACGGACCAAGACCAAGCATGCACCTCTCTTCTCCTTTGTTAGACTTCTTCCTGCAGCAGCAACTGCCTTCAAGATATGTGCACTAGATGAGTGAGTGAGTGTGTAAATGAGACACCATCCTCACATATAAATATAAGTTGTGAGGTGGCGCTAGGGTTGTGTCTCTTCACTTGGTGGAGCCGACTTCTCCTAGAAGTGGCTAAAACCACTTTATAATTACTAGGGGCCGACTTTACAAATACCACCATACAAATACAGTTTGACCAATCCACAAAAGGGGATTTGATCTTATACAAGACCCGACTTGATCAATCCGAAAAGGTGATTTGATCTATACAATAATAACTCAAATATAATTAGAATATTCTTCGAAGTTACAATATTTCAACAAATAGACCCTGCATCATGTCCACAGGTTAAGGCCTTTCCAAACAGCCACTACAGGGGTTGCAGCCCCTCCTCCTTCTTCTTTTTTGTCAGCTGCTACACCTAAACTAGATCAAGTCTGAGATCAGCCCTTCCAGCTTCTTTATGCACTAAGCCATACAGAAATAGTCATGTTAAGGCTAAATCTGACACCCTAGGCTTTAGGTCGGTTGTAGATTGAGGGAATCAAACTAGGCTTAAGTTAGGGGTGGATCCTACGATCACAGTTGATGTCACCCCTCTCGTTTTGGGTTGGTGTGTGCCAACCACAGGGAGGCTACCCTAGGGTGTGTTGCCTGATGGATGAGATTTGCCCTGCAAAACACAAATCAAACAAACACAAGATGATTTTGGGATGAGGGTTAGATAACCTCACCCAAAACTTGCATAAAAATTGATTTTAGATGAATTTTGGTGGAAAACCCTAAGCAGAGCAAACCATTAGAATGAAAAAAGACAATAAATCAAGAAGGAAGAGAGCTTCAAAGGTGCCAAATCGACCCCCAATGAAGGATGGGAAGGAGATTCTATTGATTCAATTGAGATCTAATCATATACCTGTTGGTTTAGTTCCTCTTGAGAATATTTTTTATAGATCGGATAGGTTTTTGAATAAAATAAAGAAAACTGATACAGTTGATGTTTCCTTGTAGGTTGATGACATAAATGTGGGTTTTGAGGAGTCTCCTCGCTACATCAAGATAGGTAAAGCGTGCACAGAGAAAGAACAAAAAGAGATCATCAGTTTGGTCCATCAGTACAAGGATGTATTCACTTGGTCGTATGATGAGTTGAAAACGTTTAACCAGAATGTCCTTAACAATGAGATCCCTCTCCGAGCAAATGCCAAACCATTCAGACAAAGACTTAGATTCATAAACCCCAAAGTTGCCCYGACCATTCAGAAGGAGCTACAATAGCTATATGAAGCAAAAATCATTGAGCAGATCAKGTATTCTGAATGGGTGTCAAACATTGTAGCAGTGAGGAAGAAGAACGGGAGATTAGAGTATGCATTGATTTCAGGAACCTGAATAGGGCATGATTAAAAGACAACTATCCTTTGCCCARCATGGACCACATAYTGCAAACAGTTACAGGMTCAGAGATGATGTCCACGCTTGATGTATTTTCAGGTTACAACCAGGTTGCAGTGGCCATGAAGGATCGCCACAAAACCGCTTTTGTTACTCCTTGGGGCACTTACTCTTACATCAAGATGCCTTTTGTCCTGATAAACRTTGGTGCAACATTTCARCGAGCTATGGATCATGCATTTAAATATTTTTTATTTAAATTCATAGTTGTTTATCAGGACGATATAACTATGTATTCTAAAAAGAGGTCTGATCATATCTCTCATTTGCGTGCTACTTTTGGCAGGTGCAGGAAGTTGGGCATTTCACTCAACCCCAATAAGTCCTTCATGGGTATCTTTAAGGACAAACTGTTGGGCCACATTGTTTCAAAAGAGGGAGTGTGAATCAATCCTGAAAGGGTCAGTGGCATACAAGAAGTTCCTTTGCCTAGTACTATAAAGGGTATTCAATCTTTTCTTCGGCGAGTGAACTTTGTGCGTAGATTTACCCCCAACTTTGCAGAGATCGTAAAGCATATCACAGATATGTTGAGGAAGGGGCATGACATGGTTTGGAGAGAGGAAGGGAAGCAAGCTTTCCAGAGCAAGCTTTTCTTTTGCATCTGATCAGACTATTGCTTGTGTTTTATTGCAGCAAAATACAGATGGGCATGAGCAATCGATTGCATATATGAGCAGGTCCTTGCAGGGATCTGAGCTCAAATACAAGCCCATGGAGAAACATGTTTATGCTATGGTCAAAGGGTTGGCCCATTTCAGGCCTTATTTTTGGAACTCACACATTGTAGCATATGTCCCTTTTCCTAAATTCAAAGATATATTGGCTCAAAAGGAGTGTTCAGGGAATAGAGGGTTGTGGGTGACCAAAATACAAGAGTATGACCTGAAGGTAAAAATTGCTAAAACTATTAAAGGCCAAGGATTAGTTGCACTGATGACTGAGAAAGACTTGGAACCTGAGGTAATTGATCAGGTAAATTTTATTTCTGATGATTTGCAAGTTTTTGATTGGTATCGTGACATTAGATTTTACTTGCAAAATTTTTCATGTCCTTCTAACTTCAGTAAGACGCAAAAGCGATCTCTACAACTCTGTCTTGTTAAGTATTGTCTTTGGCGGGGTCGCTTGGGATGGAGGAGCCCTCATGGGCTGATTTTGAGATGTGTTTTACCGCATGAGACACATCAAATCATGATTGAGTTGCATGCAGGGTATGTGGTGGTCATTTCTCTGGTAGGACCACCGCCCATAAGATTATGCGTGACGGATACTATTTGCCGACTCTATTCATAGATACTCATACTTTCATCCGCACATGCGAGCCTTGTCAGAGGTTTGAGGGCAAGCAGAGACTACCAACCTTGCCCTTAGATCCAGTTGTGATAGAGGCCCCCTTCCAGCAGTGGGGGTTGGACTTTATTGGACAGATTCCATAGGTTTCTAGTGATGGCCATTCTTGGATATTGGCAGCTACTGATTACTTCACTAGATGGGTGGAAGCCATTCCACTCAGGACATCATCCTTTGCTGCTATTATTCAATTCATGGAGGAGAATATCCTCACCTGATTCGAAGTCCCGAGGAAGATTACGACTGACAACGCCAATATATTCAGATCAGTCGAGTTGGTGGCTTTCTTCCTGAGGTTTGGTATCACTCTAGCCCATTCGACTAACTACTACCCACGGGGTAATGGGCTGGAAAAATCCTCGAACAAAAACTTCATCAGGATAATCAGAAGAACAATCGGAGAAAACAAGAGAGCTTGGGATAGCAGTCTCAAGTATGCATTGTGGGCTGACAGAGTGACAAAGAAGCAGTCAACTGGTAAGGCACCCTTCGAGTTGGTCTATGGTGTTGATGTAGTCCTACCAGTTAACTTGATAATTCCAGTCCACAAGCTGATTAGAGAGTTTACTACAGATGAGGAGGCCTTGCATGGCCGATTTGATGATCTAGTTCAGCTTGAGGAGGATAGATCAGAGGCTTTGACACATTTCATTGATCATCAGAGACGGGTAAAGAAAGCTTTTGATAAGAGAGCTAAAGGAAAAGTGTTCCATGTGGGTGATTTGGTCTTACTGTGGGACAAGAGTGTTGATGATTGCAGCTTCATGAGACATTCTCCAGGTCATTCTCCTCTGGACTGAGTTGAGACGATCTATGAGAAAGCCCATGTGATGGGTGTGTCATACTCCTCTGAACTAAGTTGAGATGACATATGTGGTCTCTTGTCATGCTCCTCTGAACTGAGTTGAGATGACTTGAGATGGTTTCCTATCAGACTCCTATGGCCTTAGTTGAGTCGACTTGAGATGGCTCTCCAGATAGTACTCCTATGGACTTAGTTGAGTTGATTTGTTGAGAGTGACATCATTGTGGCTGAGCACAGGTGGACGTGTCCCTAGTGGCTGAGCACTAGAGGATGTGAGAGATCCTTGCTATATTTTCTAAGAGTAAGATTTATTGTGTAAACCTAATTTTGTATTGTGAAGGATACAAGTCGGCCCCACCTTGTAAAGATAATTAATATTGTGTAAAGATTAATTATATTGTTGAGTTATAGAAGTCCACCCTATTGTGCCAATAGACACATCCATTTGATGTGCTAGGTCTTGTATAAATAAGAGTTAGATCCCCATTGTGGATCACTCACACACACTTACTCAATATCTCAACGCCTACTTGTAGGGATGAAGTGCGCACTTCTCTTAGGCGCAAGTTCTCTTGGTCATAGAGCACCCTCTTGTGTGCACTAGAGTTTGTGGTGAAAGGGTGATCTTCTCTTGACTCTATAGCAAAGGATTGTTGGGTTTTTCCCTTGATTGAGAAGGGTTTTCCCAAGATAACTTCTTGTGTTCTTGTGCTTGGTTATTCTTCTTGTGATCTTGGTTACTGCATCTATTGTATATTGTATTGTTGCATTGTTTATGGTTCAAGTTCATGCTAAATTGAAAGAAACTACATGTGCTTGAGCTAAGCATTAAAAATTCAACAAAGAGAAGGGAGAAATCAAGAAACCACGGTAAGTTTGATAGTTTATGGTTGGGTCCATTCAATATCCATGCTTCAGTGGGGCCCAACACCTTTCAGCTTGCCGATTTGGATGGTGATGTCATGCCTGTCAATGGGCAGCGTCTTAAACACTTTTTCCAATGAAGGGTTTAAGCCCTTCAACATTTTTGGGTACTTGCGGGCATTAGTTTAGATGTTTTGCTTTCTTCCATTTTGATCACTTTTCTTTTCCTAACGTAGATTCCCTTGTTGCTTTCCAGTTTTCAGTCTAGACTAGATTCCCTGGCCCACTTTCCCTTTGCCAGCATGTTGTTTGAGTTTTATTAGATTAGGATATTTCCTTGCTTTGTTTCCTGCTTTCTAGGAGGACCTTCTGCTTTTCCAGAGATTTTGTGCTTTTCGGAAGCCTTTTTCTACTTATCAATGGCCTCATGCCAAATGTTTGTGTCAACCTAGATTTCCAGTTTGGATGAGGGATCCTTTTTCATCACCTGACCATAGAGTTTAAGGGGGTAGGTTGAAAGACATAGGTGATTGTGTCTGTCTTTTCATCATTGCTTCACTGAGTTTTGCCATCTTATAGAGTCCCCTCATCCAACATAGGGATATGATACCGAGTTTGAGTTGTTTGATCCACCACACATTTTGATTCACTTTGTTCACTTCGCACTGGGGGAGGAGAGTCATCATTGCTCCTTTTTCA
>ML797769.1:159605-176339 GCA_009831015.1 Picea engelmannii
TCAATCACTGAGATGATCACAAAACAATTACATTCATGAATAGTGCCCTCGCCCTCTCTTTATAATCTTGAATTTACCCTCTTAGGCCTATCCCTAGATCTCCAAAGAGATTGATGGCTGAGATTAGATCTAGCCTCTAAATGAATGGCTAAGATCAGATCTAGCTTCTCTCAAGATCAAAGGCTGGGACTTAATCTTCTGTTGAGACAACTTAAGTTGTTTCTAAAGTGAACTTTAGAAACTTAGGCAAATAAAGTCAATGACAAATTAGAATGTAACCCATCATACTTTCCTAAGTTAAACTTAGGCAAGATTAATAAAGAGTACTTTTAGGTGTTTATTGTCCCCCTCATGCTCTAGGACACAAAAGCATGGGTAGACACCTTTCTTCGCTACAATTTTAACACTCCCTCTTAACGAGGAAGGTGTTCTACACAACCCCCAACTTGTCTCGGAAGAAGACAAATTTGTCTTTCAGCAAAGGCTTCGTGAGTATGTCTGCAATTTGATCATTGATATGCACATACTGCAACTTCACTGTACCCTTTTGCACGCATCCCCTGATGAAGTGAAAACGAATCTCAATGTGTTTGGATTTGTCGTGAAACACAGGATTCTCAGAGAGTTTAATGCAACTCTGATTGTCGCAGTAGACTACTGTCGCATCCAACTCTTGTCCAAATAGCCCCATGAGTAGTTTGCGAAGCCAAATGGCCTCACAAGATGCCAAGCTGGCCACCATGTATTCATCCTCTGTAAAAATCAAGGCAACTGACTTATGCTTTCTGTTGAACCAAGAAATAACTCTCGACCCCAAGCTAAAGCAACAACCTGAAGTACTCTTCCTGTCCACAGCACTGCCTGCCCAATCTGCATCCGAATAACCCACAAGCTTCACTCCATCACCCTGGATGTAACTCAATCCATACTCAAATGTGCCACGCAGATACCTCAAAACATGCTTCCCAGCTACCCAGTGTACACGCTTTGGCTCCACCATAAACTGACTGAATTTGTTCACTGCAAAACACAATTTGGCCTTGTTAACCCCTAGATTTTCACCCTTGAAAGTCTTGAGGGTTAAGAGCCAACATGCAACACTTTGGTTAGCATACTGAGGTTTTCCCAAGGTTTTAGAACTTACGTTTAGTAGGAGGTTGGTTCACACACGAGACAGGTACATGATCAGTACAGGGTTGCTTAGTTCAGAGTCATAGTCTACTTGGTTTCCATGCATTTTTGAGAGAGAGATGTATACATACAAGTGTTGCTACTTTTTAGGAGGCACAGTTTGAGTGGGTCTCTTGACAGTTTGGGGTAGTTCATAGCATACAATATGAGTCCTTGTAGGATTCTAGGCCTGATGACACTTTTCCGAGCGACATGCAAGAACTTGCTATTTTTGGCAAGTTTTGATACAGGCCCCAAATTCGAATTCCGAGAGCGCAATATTGATCCTTGAGGCATCCAGAGTCCTTTAGACCTTTTTCCGGATGATGTCACCTAGATTACTACTTTTAGCAGGCTGAGCATCAGGGCCCACATGACAGTTCTGATTGCATATTCGGATCCCTTGCAGAGAGACAAGATTAATGAGTATAAAGTCAAGGGTATTCGGACGACTTTCTATTTTTGCCAGTATTTATGTGGTGGTGTCATCCCAATCATCCAAGATGATGTGGACAGTTTTCTAAAAATAGGACCAGGATCCTATTTTTAGAGGGCCCTATATTTAGAGGATTCTATTTTTAGAGGACCCTATTTTTAGAGGTTCCTATTTTTAGAGGTTCTATTTTTAGAGGACCCTATTTTTAGAGGTTCCTATTTTTAGCAGGTCCATTCATCGTCCATGCACTGCCAAGTGGCATCCTCAGAGGTCGACATGTGGCGGTTCTTCAGTCAGATGTGGCGTCCACCTAAGCTAAGGCGCATGTCTCCAAAGTTAGGGGGGTCACATGAGTTCACTAGAGTTATCTCCCTCATGCATACCATGCATTTCAGTTTGCTTTTCCACTCACTCACTTAACTTTACCATGCACTCATGCGCCCACTCTAAACTCACACTCTGCTTTTTCCTTCTCCCATGCATGCCATGCGCCTCACTTCACCCCTCTTCTAACTCACTTAGCTCGTCATTCACTCATTCATGTGCATTCAAACTCACACTCACTCTCAGTCATCTCACTACTCTTCTCCACATCCACTTAACCTCTATTCTTACCCTTCCCATGCATCCCTCTTAACTCCATGAGATATGCACCCCCTCTAGCTATATATTGGAGGCTTGCCATGGGTTATTTCGTCGATTCTTAGCAGGAGCAACATACTCTCTCTCTCTCTCTCTCTCTCTCTCTCTCTCTCTCTCTCTCTCTAGTGGTTGAGCAAAGTAGTCATTGCACCGGTTGTGAGCTTGCCAACTGTGGGGCAACCAACCCTCCTGTAAAGTTGGATCAATAAAGAAGCTTGTGTTTATTGTTCGAACCTCTCTTCTTGACAGTATTGTGGTGAATTTGCAAATCTTATATGTCATTTCTGAACTATTTACTATGATGGTATCAATCCTTTGAGTAGTTTTCTTTGCTTTTTCCAGTCTATTATCATTGTGCTAACTCTGCAAGTTCCCTCCAAGTGTACTAGATCAACCTTTACCACCGTTTTGGACTGCTTTACACGCTGTCCAAGGCAAAACAGCTCGCTGATTTCTGAGTTCTCAAACCTTAAGTCAACCACAAGGGCGCTTCATTGTGCCCAGGGACTCCCCCCAGAGGCTAGCAAGGCCTAGCCTGAACAGAGAGGGGTTTAGCCCATGACATCTGGGGCTATTTCTCCTATAATTAGCAAAGTTTTCATCGTTGTTATAACAGGTATATCAACTCAATTGGAGGGTGGAAATTTGTGCTAACAGGCCTAATGTTGACCAGATACATCAACGAACCTATGAGTTGCCTGTAGATTGTGGGATCTACTCCTTCTAGCTTGGAGGCATCCATCTTTTTCCAATTGGTAACCATCGGAGTTGCCATGGGCTTGCAATCCTGCATACCAAAGCGCTTCAAGATCTCCAGAGCATATTTCCCTTGTCCAAGGAAAATTTGTCCATCCTTCTACCACAACTCCAAACCTAGAAAATAATGCATAAGTCCCAAGTCCTTCATCTCAAACTCATTAGCAAGATCCCTCTTGCAGTTTGCTGTGAGCTTCCCTGATCCTATCATAAACAAGTCATCTACATACAACACAAGAATGAGTGGCTCTCCTCCAACCAAAATATAGTAAAGATTAGAATCAGCCTCACTCTTGGTAAAGCCCATCCCAAGCAAATAATTGTTGATCCTGCTGTACCAGGCACGTGGTGCCTGCTTGAGCCCATATAGCGCTCTATTCAATCTACAAACATGAGATGCCCTGCTATGCACCTCAAATCCCTCTGGTTGCTCAATGTAGATCTCCTCTATCACTCCATTCAGAAATGTTGTCATGGCATCCATCTGGTGGATCTCCCAACCTGACTCTGCTGCAATGGATGTCACTGCCCTGATAGAAGAATACCTCGCCACTGGTGCAAATGTCTCACTGAAGTCAATCCCTTCCTTTTGTGAGAAGCCCTTAGCCACAAACCAGGCTTTGAACTTATCCACACTACCATCTGCAGCGTGCTTAATTCTATATGTCCACCTGGATCCAATCACAGACTTTCCCTCAAGCCGCGGCACAACCTCCCAAACGTCATTCTTCATGATAAAAGAATATTCTTCCATCATTACATCTCTCCACACCTGCTGCTCAGATGGCTCCTGAAATCTAGAAGGCTCGGCCTCTAACAATTCGCTCATAAAAGCCATGTAACTAGAAAATATCTCACGTGGTTTGCTCTGCCTAACTAATGTCCTACGAGCATTCACCTGCTCCTTAGCCTCTCTCAATGTACGCTCAACCCACTTCGACCTCCTCCTACTAGAAGACTCGTCTTGTGAGAATGGACCATCCTGCTCGTCATGCTGCTCACGTTGCTCTACCTGCACAGAAGTCTAAGGCCCTGGCTGAGTAGCCTCCTCCTTAGGTAAGATATGAACCTGTCCTTTTGTTGACATCGATCCACGGAACTTCCTGAGAGCCCTGTCCTCCTCAAATCTCACATCCCGTCTCACCACTATTTTCCTAAGTGTTGGAATGTAGACCCTATAAGCCTTTGAGGTCTCACTGTAACCGACTAAGATGCCTTTCTCCGTGGTAGGCTCCAACTTGGTTTTCTTCTCTATCGGAACATGACAGTATACCAAGCACCCAAAGATGCGCAAGTGACCAATCACTAGTCTCTTCCCTGTGAACGCCTCCTCAAGCGTCATCCTCCCCAAGACTTTGTGTGGACTCCTATTATGCAAATAGACTGCAGTGTTACATGCCTCAGCACATAGAAACATGGGTAAATCCTGATCATGCAACATAATCTTAGTTGCTTCTACTATAGATATGTTCTTCCTTTCTGACACGCCATTCTGTTGAGGATTATATGGCATAGTTAGCTCCCTCTTAATTCATGAATCTGCGCAGAACTTCTTGAAGGCACTCGAGATATACTCTCCTCCATTATCCAATCTGAGCACCTTAATTTTCCTGCAAGTCTAGTTCTCCACAAGAGCTTTAAACTCTTGGAACCGATTGAAGACCTCATCCTTGGTCTTCATAAAATAGATCCAGGTCTTCCTGGAATAGTCATCAATGACGGTGACATAGTAACTAGCCCCTCCAATATGTTAGAATATGATGGATGTGCTCGTTTTACCATAGACAATATCACTCTTGTCACCCAACCATAGGACGAAGCCACCCTTTGAGCACCTTAACCTTACAGAGAATCACTCTGGAAGCAAACCCTAGGCTAGATAGCCAAACAAAGGGTAGCGCACCTTTCTCCAAGGATAGCACACCAAGCAAGAGTTGATCAGATAGTCCAAACCATAACCAAGAGATAGTCCAAGCCAAAACGTAATCTGCTAGCTACAGCAACTGCAATGGCAGCTCTCCTCCAGACTTGCACACAAACTGGTTAACTGCAGTGCGCACAAGTAAGCTCGTAGTTATGAGAATGCCTACCAGAATGAAGACTGGCCTCCTGTATTTATACTAATTCTGGCTAACTGCCTTGGCCGACTTCTTATTCTAAGTACCTATTTACTTAGTATATAATATTTCTTCTGGCCGACTTCTTCTCTTGGAGGCTAATAACCTAATACAAGTTATCCCCTTGAGCCGACTTGTCTTCTAGGGTTATTAGCCAACTCATTAGGGTTTCTTCTTGCTTCCTGGAATATTCTAGTCTCGCCAGGTTTACACGTGGAGGTAAATACCTCCCGCAACTACCATAATATCAACACAATAGACACCGCTGACATGGGCCCATAGACATCCGAATGAATTAAGTCCAATGTGCCTTTGAACCTAATGTCACTGCTAGGAAAAATTGTCTTGGCGTACTTGCCCAAAGCACACCCTTTGCACACTCTGTGTTGATCAGAACTGAACTCTAGAAGCCCAATCACGGACTCCCTGAGCACCTTGAGTGCTCCATGATGCTCTTGTGCCAAAGCTCCCCTAAATCCTGGTCACTACTACAACTACTCACTAATGCATAGGTTGGTTCAAACTGCAGCTTATACAACCTTTTTCTCCTCACACCCAATACCTTGCCCAAGCTTGCACTTGTGCCTTTCGGATTTATGAACACCTTTCCCTCTCAGAACGTGACCACATATCCCTTATCCTCCAACTGAGAGACAGAGATCAAATTCTTCGTTAGTCCTGGAACAAATAATACATCATTAATTGACAAAGGTTTACCTGACTCCCTCTGAAACTGTACGGTGCCACATCCTGCAGGCTTGTACTTTGTGTCATCTCCTAGTGTGATGAAGACATCTGAAGTGAACTCCTTCAGACTGTTAAGTACTCACGTACCCATGTCATGTGGCAAGATGCGCCACTATCAATATACCAAGTGTCGTGACCATGGAGCTAGATAAGCACGCAATAAGAGAATACTCGTCCTCAAATTTAGTTGCAAACGCCTCCATGTTTGTTGTTGCATTCGTCATGTTCTAGGCTTTGCTCTTCTTTTTGTTTGGGCATTGACTGGCAAAATGACAAAGTTGATGACATGCATAACATTTGACCTTGCTAGGGTCAAACTTCTTCTTGCCACCCTGTTTTGAAGATGTTCCATCTGCAAAACCCTTCTTGCTCTTTCCTTTCTTAGTGGCTAATGCTAAGTTCTCCTCATCATCAAATTTCTTCTTCTTCTCCCCAAGCTGAGACCCTTCCCAGATCTCCTCCTAGATGAAGTCATTCCATAGCCTCTCCCAGGTAGGCAACTGCTCACGGCCCACTACGCATTTGACAAATACATCCCACTGTTTGCCAAAGCAATTCAAGGCTATATGCACCAATTCACTCTCTGGAACAACATCGCCAACTGCTGCCATCTCATCTCTTATATGTGTGAGTCTGGTCAAATAAGAAGTAACGCCCTCTCCCTTGGACATCTTCGTGCTATGCAGCTTGTCCCTTAGCACCATATTCCTATTTTGATTATCACTCTAGTACAGTTTAGTCAAGGCATCCCACATTTCCTTTGCTGTCTTCTTTTCAGCTAGATGCGGGATCAAGTGATCCTTGACACCATCCAATAAGATCCTATGTGTTTTAGCTTCTTTCACTGTCCAAAGCAATCTGAGGAGGGTGGAGTAACTGTCGTGCTAGCAAAAGCCGACAATTTGTTCTCCTTCAGAACTGTTGTAATCTTAACCTTCCATTGAAGATAGTTGGAGGCTCCTTCCAATCTATCTTCATACCTCATGTTGGTAGCCATGGGGATCTGAAAATTTGATTTGAAAATGAAGAAACCTTGCTAGATCTGAACTAGATCCGCTAGATCTGAAGAGATCTACACTAGATCTGAAGCGATCTGCTCTCAATTTGAAGAGATCCGCATTAGATCTGAACAGATCTGCTGTATCAAGTTCCTTTTCAGTTGTTTGTAAATTTTTGTGACCTGTGTGTTCAATCAGAGGTTTGCTCTGATACCATGTAAAACTTTTTGAGCCCAGCTATACTATACTATAATTATAATTAAGCTCAATAGATTATACCCAGAAATTTGATTTCAAATCTATACTATAATTATACAAGCTGAGTTAAACACATGCACAGCAGAAATAATAGTACCAAACACACAAATACACAAGATATACCATGGAAACCCCAACTCCGGGGAAAACCAACAAAGGAGGTATTTATTCTTCTCTTCTTTCGAGCAATTAGCAACAATATAATTATAGAATACAACTCAGATTTTAGATCTTACTCAAGTCTGGAAATTACAGTTCACAAGAAACCTCCTTAGATTGTTGTACGACCTCCCGATTCTTCCTCCAACCAAGGATCTGCTCCCTAGATGAGTCGGCTCCCCTTCTTGACTGAGCGGCCCTCATAATGGCCTCTCCAAACCCTCGTATGGCTTCTGATCTGCTACAGCAACTCCCTAAAAAAGATTGGACCCCTATAAAGTCTTCTAATGACCCTTTGTATGGCAATCTAAAGCCCTCACAGCTCCCTGCAACCACACAAAGATTTGGACCGGCTATCGTTGCCTTTAACCAGCAGATCGACCCTTGCAAATACTTGTTGTCTTGCCCTTAAAGCTTCTGCAGAAAATTCGGCCCTCAAGGAAACCCTTGCGCCCCCTCCTTTCTCTCTCTCAATCACTGAGATGATCACAAAACAATTACATTCATGATTAATGCCCTCACCCTCTCTTTATAATCTTGAATTTACCCTCTTAGGCCTAACCCTAGATCTCCAAGGAGATTGATTGCTGAGATTAGATCTAGCCTCTAAATGAATGGCTATGATCAGATCTAGCTTCTCTCAAAATCAACGGCTGGGACTTAATCTTCTGTTGAGACAACTTAAGTTGTTTCTAAAGTGAACTTTAGAAACTTAGGCAAATAAAGTCAATGACAAATTAGAACATAACTTATCATACTTTCCTAAGTTAAACTTAGGCAAGATTAATAAAGAGTACTTTTAGGTGTTTATTTTCCCCCTCATGCTCTAGGACACAAAAGCATGGGTAGACACCTTTCTTCACTACAATTTTAACAAAAGCAGTGGTGCTGCTCTGGATGATGAGCTTCTATGTGTGTCGTAGAAGAGGCGGATCTACACAAATATGGTGTCCATTTTTTTCTCCTATGTGTGTCAAGGATTGGTAAATGGAGTACAATGCATAGATCCGTTGTTGTGTGTGTCATTATGAATGACAGTATCAAAAGATTCATTGGTTGTGATATCAACGGTATGAGAATCACTTGGTGTGTCCAAGTTGATAGCTTACTTGGTGTGTCTGAGTTGATAGCTTGCTTTGTGTGTCCAAGCTGAAATGGATAGCTTGCTTGGTGTGTTCGAGCTGAATGGAGGATGTCTTGGTGTGTCTGAGACGAGAACCATACGGCCCCAGTCATAATGCATCCAAGCTTGGAGGTTTGGTCTATATAATGAATAGGTGAGTGCAACTTAACTAGAACATTTGGATGTGCATCCTCGTGCTTGGGCACATAAGTCAAACTTGCCAGTCGATCTTGCTTGAGCATGAGGGTAGCTAATGCACATCCATATGGCATAGTTGAGTTGAGTACCTGAAATGACCACCAATTGTATTTCCCTAAAAGGAGACTTTGTTCACCTATATAAGGAGTTCTTAAGAGGAATGGGTTGTGTGTCAGTTGAATGCTCTATGAGTGGACCATATGTTAGTTGTCAACTCTGTTAAATTATCGAGCTTGATTTAATATACGAATTATTTCTTTAAATTCTTCAACACTTTGATTCCAACTTAATATATTTCAACAATACAGAACTATGTAGATCCACAAGCATAAACATGAACAACACATATACCCTGGGGAAACCTTATACAGGGAGAAAAACCCCAGCAAACAATCTCTTTTTATTACAAAGATAATGTATGATTAATTACAAAAATCCACCATGAAATTCTGCTCTTAAAGAGCTTGCCAAGATGACTTAGACCTGACTGTATGACCTGTAGAATATTGAGAAACCTTGCTGATATATGCTTCTGTTATAGACCAGCACTGTGGAAGAAGTATGCGCTGCCTAGGTGCTACTTCGTTGTCTTTTCTGGACTGATATACACCAGCACTGTTGGTGTACTTTTGTTGCCTTCTAACAGATGGATATGCTGCCTTCTAACATTGATATATATGCTGCCTTTTAACACTGATATGTGCTGCCTTCTAAGACTGATATGCACTGCCTTCTTAACTGATATGTATCCCAGCACTGCAACAACACTTGCTGCCTTCTAGTCTTTCACCCTCACGCTACAAAACTTGTGTGTAGTATGAGGGTTGACCTCTGCATATAAAGGCATGGAGAGGATGGGGGGAGAGGGCTCAAAATAATAGCCTGTTTGCATGCTCATCATAACTCGACTTCAGCTTGAAATAGATCTTGGACAAGAGACTTGGAATTTAGAACTCAACTTGAGATTTCAGYTAGGAATACAACTCGCCCTTTTGACTTGGCAATGCATGGCTTGTAACTCGACCTTGACTGGACATGCATGCGAACTAACTCAGCATGCACATRACATGCAAACATGCATGTATGCAACTATGCAACTTTATGCAACTCGATTTTTACAACTTGACCTTTTATAACTTGAGTTTAACAACTCATTCAACTTGACTCTTATACATGGCAATTCRAATTTCTTCATGGTGGATAGTGTTACACATGCCAACGCACTAGATCAATACATTTACATCATTTGCAATATAAGGAAGATTGTTTGTTTCTAGCTCATAGGAATTTTACGTTCAACCTAACTTTTGCTAGATGCCTTGACTTTTGATTGTTATTCTTATTGGTCAATGTGAAGTAGAGCTTGTCTCTACGTGAACAGTTTAATTCTTGAGGAGGTTGTTAGATCTAGTTGGATATGAAAKATTATCTCCAAGTAGTTAGCTCCTATTTTGGTGTGTGGTTGAGATATTCTCTCAACAGTTTGTTAGWGTGCTATGATAGTATGGCTATCTTGAGACATAGCTTGATGTATTTATAATTGTACAATTATTAGTTAATATAACACTCAACACAGTTCTGGTGTGTGGAAACCATATCTACTCACCCATTTCTCTACAGAGATAGCCTACAAGCATGAGTTCATGCCCTAACCCGACAGAAGCAATTACAAAGGTATTTTTTTAATCTTCTGGAGACCCTTTTTTGGGAAAAACGTAAAAAGTATTTTGAACAAACATTTCTGTAAAAAATGGAAAGATGGGATGTTAGAAAAATTCAATGAAAAAGACTTCAAACATGGAAAGTGAAAATGCAATTATGTTTACTGAACATAAATGCATGCAGCATTTGGAACAAAAGCAAAACACACATGGCATAAAAAATTAGCGGAATGGACAATTAGAGAGATAAAGCAAAAGCCAATATTGGTTTGGCCATATCTAATACTCAACTCCACCATTTGGATTTAACAAAAAGCTTGAAGGAAGTATGGGAGCAGTTGATAAAACTGTTTTGGGACAAGATCTCATAATGCAAATTTTTTGTTAATGAAAGAAGTTTTTGCATTAAAAATGAGTAAATAAGAATCTATATCCAACCATACTAATGCGTTCTTGACATTAATACAACAACAGACATAAGCAAGTGCTACGGTAAAATATAAGGCCAAGGTTACTTTATTAATCAACTTACCTTCCAAATACAATAACGCTGTATTTACGCTTAGTAATATTCCATCAGAATCTCGTAATGCAATTTTTTTGTTAATGAAAGAAGTTTTTGCATTAAAAATGGGTAAAGAAGAATCTATGTCCAACCATACTAATGCGTTCTTGACATTAATACAACAACAGACATAAGCAAGTGCCAAGGAAAAAGATAAGGCCAAGGTTGTTTTATTAATCAACTTACCTTCCATATACAATAACGTTGTATTTATGCTTAGTAATATTCCATCAGAATCTTTTAAGACAAGGATTTGAATCCTTATGGCTAGGGAAAAATGTGAGTGATGATGAAAAAGATGAAGAAAGTCTTTTTTAGCAAAGGAAAAAGCAAATATATATACAAAGGAGATAGCAACATAAAAAGGGAAGAAATTGTCATTATTCTGTAAAATTAAGTCATCGTGCATGGGACTATAAAATTTGAGCAAAAGATGTACTTAAAAGCAAAGTAAGGAAGATTGAAAGAAGTTGCATGGCTAGGAATACAAAAGATGGAAAGAAAATGCACCAAAGAAGGAAGAAGATGATTTCTTCTAAGTTGCATCTATAAAAGGCCATCCTTCTGAACCAGTTACTTAGATTATAGTTGGGTGCATGAGTTGTCTCCTCCACTAATCAAGGTTCAATATATCCCGCTTCATTTAGAAGAGATGGCAATACATTTTGCTTAAGTGGATTCCTACTTCAATGAGAAGAGATGGTAACAAGGTTGCTAAGGTGGATTCCTGCATCAGAAAATAAGAGATCACAAGATGATTGCTTAGGTGATGATATAGATGAATGTTTCCTTCAAATTGGAGGAGATGACAATCTGTTGGAGTACCAGCACAGGTCCCAGAATATGGAAATCAATGTTTTAATATTCGGACTCAGACTCGAACTCAGATTGGCTCAAATCGATTTGATTTCAATGACTCAGTTTACCAAAAAATGCATAAAATATTTAAATTTTAAAGAAAAATTTATATTTTAAAGATTCCAAACCATGATTCCAAAAAGTTTATTGAAATTTTGAAAGAAAGCATTATGAATAAATGAGCAAGAACATTTAAAAGAAAAACATAAATGACAAGAAATGTTCCACCATCACTTCTATCGAGATCCTCATCATGAGCAAGAGTCTAGCTTAGCATGCCCACCCAATTCTGATGAAACTGCCTAATCCAAACCTTATAATATGGTAGAAAAAGCTTAGCATGCCTAATCAATGATTTTAGTTTGATTGAAGGGTACATTTTGCTAAGGCCATGACAGAGGAGTTCAACAATCAATACCACCAACATTGGGGTACATAGAGGGCTTGGTTCTCTTGATTGAATGTCAATCCCATACTCTCATATGTGATAGAATCCAATGAAAATGTTGCAATCCTACCAATCCTAAAATCCTAAAATCCTGTTAAGTCTTTTGAATTTTGAATGGGATACGAAATTCTACTTTCTCCATATGAAGTCCGATGAAGTTGGAAACACTCTCAAACATCCAGAAACAATTAATGGTAATGTTAAAAATTAGAGTTTAAGAATTTAACATTACCATTAAGGCAAGATATCGGTAGGGTTTAGGAGTTAGGTTTTTTGTTTTTTAATAAAAAAAATTGAATTTTGCTCGCTGAGTCCACCACGGTGGGGTCCAATGGCTACTTGGCTGAGTAGGTACAAACTCGGCCGAGTAGGGCCGATTTGGTACCGAACCGACCAAGTCAAACTTTGACTCAGCCAATTCGGTACCAAATTGGCCCTCTAAACCGAGTAGTTGACCGAGTCAGTACAGACGCCAATCAACTCAGTCAAGTTNAAGTTGACTCAGACCGGTTTTCAAAACACTGATGAAAATATGAAAAGCTGGAAATAAAATAGTGTTTTATGTTATCTTTGTAACCAAATCATATTTATAAGTTTTGTGAATATCTGATGTGATGGAGAGTAGTAGTTAAAACTGGAATTGTCGTGTTAAGAAAGGGTGTTGGAGTATACTCCAACACTATAGTTTAATGTAATAAAGTCACAATATGTTAAAGTGACTTTAATCATAATGTCATCTGTTAAGAATAATTAGGTGAAGTGGATATTATAAGCCATCTCTGAATAAACATATAAGGGGATCTCCCTCATTGTATACAATGATTCCATTTCTTAATAAAAGTCTATAGTTTGTACTTATCCTTTATATTGTTAATCTTATTAACATTGCCCAGTCTGCTTGGCAGTGGGTTGCAACCTTCTATGGCCATATTTCACCTGATCCCATCTGTAAAGCTGCTCTTCTAGGGAACAAACTATCTTAGTCTGAGTTTTATTTTGCATGGCATCTAGTCAAAATAGAAGACTTGTTTCTAATCTGGAAAAAGAAAAATGATCTAAGTTTTGATAACGCCCATGCAGATGGACGTTTTTCTTTGGCTGACAGGGTGGTTGTTGTATCAATTTTTCTGCGCAATCATTGTGCAGGGCCATAAAGTTGAGGTGGACATTGCCCATGTCCAGTATCTTCTAGATTATGGAGGTGGAGCCCCTTGTACCATGAGCCAAGAGCCTTCTGCACCTTCTCCAACTCCCTTAGCTCATTTACAACTATCCCAGCAGAGTGGAGTCCAGGGCAAGCACAGAACTGGTTGGGCTATGAGGGAACACCCAGAGCATTGGCATAGCTGGTCTCAAAGCCCTGCGAACCAGACACTGTATGTCCAGCTCCCTATCTTGGCTTTGGCAATTTTTGAAGTCTAGAAGCCATTGCAACAGCAGAACAATGGATGCGAGGTTGATGCACTAGGGCCCATGACTCGAAATGAGGGATGGGGAGGGTCTTGCATTAATGACAAGGATGATCCGCCAGCCTCTAGCTTGATCCCAACAGGTGCATAATCTTGTGTTTTTATGATCCCATTCTTAGTTTTTGTGTTGTCTGTACTTGCCATGATGGCACTTTTACATTTTGGACACTCAAACATTTTGAGGTATAAATTTCTAAATTTTAATGCTTGTGGTGATACTTCTTTTTTTTTTATCAACAGGATTGGGGAATTGGTAACTGGGCAGAATCTCACCCGCATGACTCATGGTCAATCCTCCAGGCTGTCACTATAAACCCCAATTTTTACACGCAAAGCCTGCAATCACACGCAGGGGTTAATCAGGGGATTAATCGAGGCAGGTGGCATTAACACCATTAGTCCCAACCACTCAAGCTGCCCTGGTGGTTGTCCTTCTAACCCACTTTTTTCCTTAAATGCCCGTGTCCATGTAGTGATTTATTATAGCTAAAACAATTTATAAGTACAGAAAAGAAAACATTTTCTTAAAATTTTAAAAACAATAACAATAGAGAGGAAGAATATATATAGTGTTTTATATAATGATTTATTAATAATTAAAGGAATTCCTTTATAGTTAAAGGAAGCATTTACATGAAATTTCAAATCAAAATCCAAATTAAAAAAGTAAGATATGATTAAGAGAATGGTCATGTGAATGTGTTTTTTTTAACAACCACCCAAATATTTGGCCTCGGTCACAGCGGGATCGAATATCGGAAGTGTTGCTTTGGAGATTTTCAGATAGGGCCCACACAGGAATGCCCTCAGAAACCATTGTTGTCAATTCCCACCAGTCTACCGGTAAACTCCCACCAGTCTCCCGGTGAACTCCCGCCAGACCACAGCCTGATCGACTCCATCAGGTGAATATTATGGATGTAATTCCTGTGAATTTCGCAATAACATCCCCCCTACAGAGAATTCTTGACATCGATATTGTTTTACGAGAAGACTTCCCAATGATTCCTGGTTTAGGTCAGCAGAATTATATCTCTGCAATCTATCCATAAATCCTCTTCCTTGCGCAGTATTACCGAAAAAACTCGCCTTACTTGCAAATGAATGATCACAAAAGAAAAAATAGGGCAACAATCTCTTCGGTTTCTTTCATAAAATTCTCTATTATGAAGTGTGTAGGGTTTCAGCAAAGCATAGACCCCGTAGGTTAATAAGTTTCGCATGAACCAGAACCAGAATATTTCAAAAACGTTGAATGTTTAAGGTCGAATGAAGGTAGAAGATGCTCTTACAGGGCGTTCAACGGTGACAGAAAAGGAGTGGGCAGCTCATCGCGCTTGCTAAGCTGTTTTCCATGGTCAATTACGATAGGAAGATCCTTCACTGATTCTGAAATAATAACTCCGCTGTCGTTGTGAGGGGAAATTAATTTCACAGACTCCACATCCTCCTCCTCCACCTCGTTGATCTCCAACGCTCCTCCATGGCTACTAATTTGTGTGAGAATTATAAGCAAAATACAGATGCATAGGGTAAAATACGACGCCATTGAAGCTTCGGAGAATACAAAATCTTAGGAAAAAGCATTCCTCCAGACACAAACGGAGAAATGCGTGACACGGTTGGCTTCAACATAGACGGTGAAATGAGATCTGCGTCATGAAAAACGCTCGGATTTACCCCGTGATATCAATCAGCAAATCCTTTCGGTTCCTTGTACTTTCTGATAAATTATATAATAATATAAAAATGTGGTCATATGGAAGAAGATTCTCYGGGCGGACGCTATTAAATTAATCCAAGAACGTAATGTGACTATTCACAATATTCTTGATATAAACTTTGGGGGAGATAATGATCGATAAAGCGCCTTATAATTATTATGCATTTACAAGTAAGATAAATTGTAACTAAGCCCAAATTGTAACTAAGCCCATCTTGCTAGGCCAAACACTTGAAGTCCTCTTTTGGAAGATCTAAGTCTTTCATTATAGGAGTCCTACCCAAGTTCAAAACTTGTTTCAATTGTTTAGTATGGTTTATGGGCGACTATGGGCGACAGAGTTTCTAATTTGACAGAGTTTCTAATTKGACTCTGGATCTCTTTGGTGAGAGTAGGCTGGTTTAAAAAAAAAAAAAAACTTGTAACTAMTATGGATGATGATAATGAAAGAGGATAGTAATTACCCTAAATGTAAATGTGTAGGTTTATGTTTTATTATATCTTGTATACACTATGTATTATACATGATCTATAATGGATAATTATATAATTTCTCATTTGTTTTGATATATTTTTGGGAATGAAAATCAGGACAATAGTTTTATTGTGTTCATCTTAACAAAATAATTTATTTTGGTGATTTAAGGTTCTAAAACTTATTTGCACATTGAATAAATGTTTTTTTGGACAAAAAAATTGTGAATATAATTCCAACACCTCAATTTTGTTACACTCAATGAGAGCTTTCCAATGGTCCAAATACCACCTCAATTGGAGTCTATATGAATAATTTATGCCTCCAACAAGTTGACATATGCGTTCACCATCATAGTACCAAGTGGATGCCATGTTGGCTCTCATTATTCACACATGTAGTACTAGTCAGGTGTGGAGTTTCAAGAAGATTATAAGGGGTCCAAAATCCTTACCCTAGTCAAGAGTTGGGACATGTAAAAACCTTAACCCTAGATGGTTATCAAGGATGTTAAAAACAAATCCACAAGAAAAGGAAGGGGCTTTGTTCCTATTGCAATTATTTATTTTTCCATATATGGGCAGAGCAAAGGAGTGGGGCATTTGAGTCAAACGTAGAAAGAAGACCATGCATCAACAATTCAACATGTGTTGTTTACTATAACTCCATATTAAGTCCATCTTTATTTGTATTTTGCATTATATATCTGACATGAAAAGAGCAAGTCACATTCCTCGTTTTCTTAGTAGGTTTTCCCATGTTGAATTTCCTAGGGTACATCTTGTGTTCGATGCGATAATGGTAATGTTATATCTTTACTATTGTAACTCTTCTCTTTATTCTCGATTCATTACAATATGTTGAGCATTATGTTTGTCATATTACATTCTAATCATAAGTAATCACTACGCAGTAGAGTATAACCTTGGTG
>ML797769.1:178032-188102 GCA_009831015.1 Picea engelmannii
CTTATATATGTACATGTGTGAAGTGTTCCAGATGTGCAAATATGGTGTACTTGTATAAGTGAATTTCAACTTAAGTGATCTTCTTGATTAAGTAGATTATATTGTTGGATGTGAATGTTGACTTGACATAACATAAATTGAATTGATTAAGTGATTGAACACATTTCTAGAAGATAGGAATACAAAATTATTGAAAATATAATCTAATGTAATAAGACATTTTCAAGTCCGTTAGTTGCTTGGAAAGTGTGCCACAAGGGTTGTAGCTTTGTGATGTTGAAGTACACTTGAATGGTATTTATTTTCTTGGGCTACATTGTGAAATTGGGTTGAGAGAAGTGAAATATTGTTGCTATAAATCCATATTTCAAATTTAGGGCTAAGTTTGAAAGTTCATAGGAAATAGATATGGGAAACCTCGAGGCTAAGGTGAAATTTTTGAATTTGCAATTACGATCAAATTTCTAAACAAACATGGATTCAGAGTTGATTTGACTGGGATTGCCTTCTTGTTGATTTGAAGGCCATATATTTCAGTTGTTGAACTTGTGAGTGGTTGTTAGGTGGTGAAACCCTAGTGTTCTTGAGATGACCACTTGCACTAGTGAAGGGTTTGATGGGTTGAAACCCTAGTTGCTCTTGTGATGAGAGTGTATTTTCACTTGTGATAGGTGGTAGATCTACTTCCTTGACGTCTATTATTGATCCAGGTGGATATTGGTGGCCACCTACCTATTCCAACTGGCTCCTCGTGTCCATTTTTGTTCAGCACGTCCTTCTGTACTGCTTTATAATTGTCAGTTCTACACTTTTGGGGCTGTCTGAAGCCCCACACATTCTCCAGGTGGATACGAGTGGCCTCTCGCCTAATCCAACTTGCTTATTTTGTATGTTTTCATGTCATCACATCTTGTTGTACTTCCAGGGCTGTTTTGGGGCAGTAAACGTTGTTTTTTTGGCTCGCCACAATTAGACTGTAGACAGAGATGGAGTATGATGGTGGAATGTGTAGTTCTCTGAAAGACCTTTCCAATGGGCTATCACGCGCCTAAAACGAAGGTCGTATGCAAAAGTTATGACCCTGGGAAGTTGAGGTACCAAATTACACCAACTTACCCATAGGGCCCACATGACTTTTGGTGTTTCACCTTCTAGGGTTACGTTTTTTGATGTCTAGGGTTTTGGCATTTATGAGTAATATGAAAAGGGCCTCTTGAGCCTCATTGGAATCCATTATGCTCAGACGGATGCGCGTAGCAGCCACATCTCTTCTCAAAGATAGCTACCACCATTCGAGCAAGTTTCAGTTCTGCAGTTTTACAGTTTCAGCCTATTTCATTATTTAATAGAAGATATTGTTCATTAGATATTTGTGTTATTCTTCCTATCTCTATGTTTATTGTATTCAATCTGTTAATCAGTTCGTTCCGCTCCTAAATATGGATCAATGGTATCATAGCGGTCTACTCTTTATTTATTTTTCTTTGTGCATGTCCCCAACAAGGTCTAGGTACAAGAAGTTGGGACTCAAACCAATCGATCCATTACCAGATCGGTCGCATCAAGCCTGAAAACAACCCATGGGAGATGAAAAGAAAGATGATGGAGCAGGATATCCTATTAAAATGTTGCTCGAGGAAGCCCTCGTGTGACAAAGGAACGAAATGATGGACAACTTCACGCAGATCCTTTGACGGTTACCCATGGGAGAAGCATCTTCATCAAGCGGCCATGCAACCCCCTTCAAGGTACAGGTAAATTTTGATATTTCGTTATTTGAAGGATTGATAGATGCGGATGTTATAGATAAATTTTCGAATCTACTCGAAGGATATTTTTCGGTCCATAATTTTTTCGATAGGGAAAATATCACTTTTGGACTCCTCAAGGTCATTCCCCATGTTAAAGACTGGTGGGATACTTACTCTGAGCAAAGGGTCGTGGAGGAATCTGCAATTTTTGTGGTGCCCCCTACATGGGATTCCTTCCGGGACGTCATTAAAGAAAAATACTACCCTGTTGGAAGCTACGAGGACCAGACCACCCTACATCAAGAAAGGGGCCAGACAATACCAGACTTCACCAATATTTTCCATACCCTACGCACCAAATTGGTATCAAAGATTTTGAGCATCATCTGGTGCTCAAATACCGTAGTTGTTTGCATAGATACATTCAAATAGAAATGGAGTTCTTGGACATCGCCTCATTGGGCACAACTTATAAATACGTTGTCAAGATAGAGCACAAATTTAAGTAGAAACGACGAAAGTTTGGATCTGCAAACCCCTCACAGCCGAAGCAGGAAAAAGGAAACCCCAACCCACACAGCAAGGGACCAAGTCAAGATGGTCGACTTAGGAAAATCCATCCAAGACGCAGCACAAGAAGGGCAACGAGAAGACGAAGAAGGACACGAGAAAATGGTGTGAGTACCATAAAAGTCCTTGGCACAACACTGACGAATGTCCCTCCAAGCAGTCCCTTGTGGTAGAGCTGAAGGCTTCTGAGTCAAAGGCCGATTATGATTCCGAGTCAAATCCTGAAGGAGGGAAGTGGATTATCGATGTTGAACCCAGTGCCATGGTCGCTACCACCAAAGTTTGGCCAAGCAAACCAAAAGAACCAGAGGAAGGGGAACGGCTCTTTCACTCGCAGATGTGGGTCAAGGGGGCTCTTATTCATTTCATTGTCGACAACGGTAGTCAGAAGAACCTGATTTCAATAGAGGTTATCAAGCAGTTGGACCTTCCAACGACACCGCACCCACATCCCTACACCATCGGTTGGCTTCATCAAGGAAGAGATCTTCGTGTCAGCCAACAGTGTCGTCTGCCCTATGGCATCAAGCCTTTCAAAGATGAGGTAACGTGTGATATTGCTCCCCTTGAAGTTTGTGATGTTCTTTTAACACAACCATATTTGTGGAAGCATCATGTTGTGTATAAGTCTAGACCCCACAGTGTTGTTATTACTTTGGGTAGACAATTGTACAGGATCCCATAGGTGGCACCGCCTACTGTTATTTCTTTAATCTCTGCTAAGCAATGCAGTAAGGTCATTTCGTAGACCGAGAAGTTCGTATTCTTTGTGATCCGTGCTCACAGTAAGCAGAAGGTCGCCGCTACATCCATGGCCTCTACACAACGCCTCTCTTTGCAACGGAAGCAAGTGGATGGGATCGTGGAAGAATACAGAGACAACTTCACCTCACCTACAGGGGTACTGACACACTGCCAAGTCAAGCATCCAATTGATCTGACCCCCGGTGCACCTCTACCTAATGGGCCAGTCCATTGGCGCTCGCTGATGGAGAATGAGGAAATCAGCCGTCAGATCCAAGAGCCTCTTCAAAAGGGGCACATTAGACCCAGCTCCTCCCCTTGCAGAAGCCCGATTGTACTGGTGTAGAAGAAGGACGAGACTTGGAGACTCTACATTGATTACAAAGCCTTAAACAAAATTACAGTCAGGAACTGCTACCCCATTCCCAGGATTGATGACATTCTTGACCAACTCAAGGGGGAAAATTTCTTCAGTAAGATTGACCTGAAGTCTGGCTACCACTAGGTTCCCATCGAACCAACTGATGTCTGGAAGACAACCTTCAAGTCTAAAGAAGGTCTCTACGAATGGCTAGTCATGCCCTTTGACTTAACAAATGCACCAACCACTTTCATGAGGTTGATGGATGATGTCTTGAGACCCTTCACCAACTCACTTGTGGTAGTATATTTGGATGACATCTTCATATTCAACAGAACGTGGGAGGAGGACATGCGGCATATTCAATAGGTTTTGAGCACTCTGCGAGAACGCAAGCTTTATGCCAACTTGGAAAAATGCTCTTTTGGCATGAACATGGTCCAATACCTAGGCTACGTTGTTGATGAGCATGGGGTACATGTTGATCCATCTAAGATCCAATTCATCTGTGACTAGCCAACCCCGACCACACTGACCGAGCTTCAGATCTTCTTGGGACTAGCCAATTTCTACCGACGGTTCGTGTTGGGATTCTCCCATATTGCATGGGCCCTCAGCCAGGTGACCAAGGGCGGTGGTAGGGCCAAGTTCGTGTGGGGGGAGGAGCAGCAAAGAGAATTCGATGATCTGAAACATCGCTTGTGCTCATCTCCAGTACTCTCCTTGCCCGATCTGCAACGACCATTCGAGATTGAGACTGATGCATCTGACTATGTTGTGGGCACAGTTCAAACTCAGCACATGCATCATGTGGCATACCATAGTGAGACACTCTCTGATACTGTCCAAAAATACCCCACCTATGATAAGGAAATGTATTCCATTGTACAATAATGTAGTCAACGGAAACATTACATTATGGGGAAAGAGACGATCATGCACATTGATCACAAGCCTCTGCAGTTCATACAGACACATGGGGAATTTCAGAACGACCGTCATCAGAAGTGGTCCACCTACCAGTAGCAGTTCCATCTCAACATTAAGTGTAAGACAAGTATCTCCAATCGTGTCGCTGACTACCTCAGTCGGCCTCCTGTGGTTGCACTCACAACTGTGCTCCAGTCCTGTGGACATGAAGCATCGAAGTGGCCCCAACTTTATCAACAAGATCCAGACTTCACCACCACATATGAGCTCTTGGGTACAAGCGCCACTGTCATTGATTTTCACATTCAGGACGGACTCTTATGCCACCTGTGCCATCTCTGTGTTCCTACAAGTGAGCATGAAAAGTTGATTTGGGAAGCCCACTACAGTTGGGTGGCAGGTCATTTTAGCGTAGAGAAAATTGTGGTCGTTCTTCAGAAACATTTTTATTGGCCAAAACTTCGACAGGATGTCAGCAACTATATCGGATATTGCACTGCCTGCGCCATTGCCAATCCAACCATCAAGAAGCAAGGCTTATACACCCCTCTTCCTATTCCCGAGAAGTCGCAGGAATCCATCTCAATGGATTACATGTTTGGTTTGTCATCCACCAAGCACAGAAATGACTGTGTGTTTGTGGTTGTTGATCGGCTTTCGAAGATGGCCATCCTCACAACCTATAAGAAGAATGTCATAGTGACAGATATTGCCAAACTCTTCTTCGAACGAGTTTGGGTCCACTTTGGGATACCACAGACCATCATCTCCGACCACGACAGCAAGTTCCTCAACACCTTTTGGTCGAGTCTCTGGTCTCTATTGGACACCAAGCTCACAAAATCCATTGGTTTCCACCCCAAAACCGATGGCCAAACCGAGGTCGTCGATCGAATGATTGTGCACATCCTACGCATGTACAATTCTAAGCATCCCCGTACATGGGACGAGAGTCTCCCATATGTCCAACACAACTACAACAGGGCTCTCCATAGTTCCACTGGCCATAACCCATTTCAGGTGGGTCTGGGATTCCAACCCTTGGGATCCATTGATGTTGCTCTTCCTCTTGCCACCACATAGACAAAATCTTCCCATGATCAGTCTGCAATCAACAGAGCCACCAAATTCATTGAGCGGATTTAGCACATCCACCAACAGGTCCAGGAGATTTTGCAGAAATCCAATGCTAAGTACAAGCAGCGCCACGATCAACACAGAGTACCACACAAGTTTCAGGTTGGCGACAAAGTTTGGCTACATTTGCAGAAGGAGCATCTCATTGGGCCCCATCGAAAGCTTCACCCACTTCGTTATGGGCCTTACACTATCACCAAGGTTGTGGGTAGCAATGCTTTTGAGCTCAACACTCCACCCTTCCTTGGTTTGCATCTAGTATTCAATGTGGACCTCCCTAGGCCATATTTTCCATCGTTATTGGACACCTCTAATATCATCGAACAACTGACACCATGTTACAGGTGAATCGTCCTGCGAACAAGCGGATTCCCTCTTGATCTCTAGACTCCTAAGTCCAAGACAGAAAAGTGCTTAACGTGGACACTGACATCCTTTTAGATCTAATTAAGTTAATGAATGAAGAGGAAGAAGAAAAGTGTACATTTTTAAATGGCGTTTGTCCTCGCAAAATCCAAGCTGAGCTCCTCGATAGGTCCTGTAGAACAAACAAAGATACAACGGGCTTCCTATTCTACTGAGATTAGCTCAAATACATATCTATCTACTGAAGACAAGTTCATGTGAAACAAACATAAACTTGAAAGAAACAGACCAAGCATGTATATGTATTAATGAGAACAAATGAAGAGTACTTACAATCCTTTGATGAAGGTGCAACAACTACTTCCATCTCTCCTTATCCAACCCCTTTGCTCAAGTAATTTACATTGATTGTGCTTCAATGGCATCTCACTTATGGGATCATAAGTTTGGTGTAATTCTCAATCTCCAGCCATGCTTTCACCATGAGGAGGCCTCCTTATATAAGCTTGGAGAGGCCTAACCACTTGAAAGATCTTTGGGGTAAGTTTAGGATTCCTCTCCTTCATTTGTGGATCTCCCTTAAGATCATGCCTCGACCTTAGATTCGAATCCAACCACCTTTAGACATTGAGGGGATTCTTCCCTGATTTCCTCCAACAAACCAAATTTCGCCCAAAAAAGGCCAGCGCTCCCTCAAAAAGGGACACAAAACATTGGAACGCTCCCCTAGAAGAGGGTACAGAGCGCCAGTGCTCCCTGACAGTATGTAGGGGAGCGCTCCCTTCCAAATTCGACTTTTGAGTGGCTTTTTCAGTGGCAAAAGGCTTGTACTCCTTGTCAATTGATTTCTCTTCTTCAAGACTAGTCTTTGAGGTGTCTTAAGTGTTTTTATGATGTCGTTAGAGAGACGACACATACAAGATAATGTTCACGATACTTGCGACACTTGCGACCAATATGCGACACTTGCGATATTTGTAATGACGACACTAGCCATAATTGCAATGAGTGGTTTTGATGTGTAACAGATTGCCCCCCAAAGTGCGAAGTCAGAAGACGATGATGACTGAAGTACTTTGTAGACTTTTTCGAGCAAGGGTATGGACGCAGAGAGGCTGGAAAAAGCTTCACACAACCATCAAACAATCATTATGACATGTTTCAAATCCAAGGCAGGCATACCTATGCTTGAGTGATAAAGACTTTTTAGGTATGGCCGCCATAAAATACACTGCGGATCCATAATTATAATGATAAAAGGTATAGCCACTGAAGATACAATGTGGATCTATACTCCTATGACCTGAACTAATCGTAGTCATGAAGAATACATAGTGGATCTACGAGACGATAAGACATAGCCACGACCAATACAAAGTGGATCTATGTTACAGTATATGTGTCATAGTTCAAAAGAACTCCTTTGCAACCTGGGAAAAGTATATATAAGAGTGATAACTCAACCCAGGGTCTTCTTACCGATCCCAATGTAGTACGAATCTAACCATGTGAATAGATGTTCTGATGTTGAACATGGTAGAAAACTCTTGATTACCGGTCAATGAGGTAAACCGTTAACAAGTGTGAGGGAGATCACCATTGATGTCAATGATTCACAAGGTACTGTAGTACATTATGAAGAATGTGAATGAATGAGCTAAAGTCGAACATCTGTGGAATCACCCGATCAGGGGTCAAAAATGTAAACCCACCGTCAGACACGAGGAGGCTTGCCATTGAGGCATGCAGGTCCCAAGGTACTAACTGGTTTCTAATTATAGTGCCTAGATAATGTGATGAAGTCGACATGAATAGACTCGTCGAAGGAGGGCCTTGATGTATCCCCCATCAATGACACGAAACAAACATAGAGATGTAATTGGTAGATCAAATGAACATGGATTGACACGAGTATTGAAACAGGATATTTGTGATGGCTGACTCTCGAGGCAGATACTTCCCTTGAACACTGAGGCACAACAACAGAAACGTGACATGGACCAAAACTTGATGATGCAGTGGATGCTGTGACTTTCGTCAAGTGACCCAAAGGAGTAAAAGAAACTCAGAGGATTGGCTCAGTGCAGAGGTTCAGCGGATTAAAATGCATGCAAAGACGAAGTGTCGTGTTCAAGGGCGACCGTAAGAGTTACTGGTAGTGTTCTCAAAAACAGCTTGGCTTGCTTCCTTCAATTTTTCCCCCATCCAGATAGACGAGTACCTCTTTTTAATTTAACGAGCTCGACGAGGGTAACACATGCTCGATATGACTCACCTTCGGTAATTCCCTCTTCCTTTGTTTAGTGAACTGGAAGAAGTAAGGGTTCGGTCCCTTATGGGCCCTTCAATGTATGATTGTTTAACGAGTCCAGAGAAGGTAAACTTGGTGGTTTTTCATATTTAGAGAGTCCGAAAACAACTTAAAGACGACTCCAATGTTGTCCTTTTTCGTAATGTTAGTCTTGCGAGGCCGAAAAAGAGATAAATTATCACTCGAAAGATGTCGTTTCAAACCTTTTAACGAGTGGGAAAGGAAGCAAGATCACTCGACAATCTTTTCACATTTAGAGAGTCTGAAAAGAGTTTAAAGAAGACTCCAGGGAGTTCCTTTTTCGTATAACCTTTTCGAGTCCGAAAAAGTGATAAAAGTCTACCCGGTTACATTCTCATGTTTTTTCGAGCATAAGAAAGAACAGAGACTAAGCTCGGTACTCTGCCCCCAACTTGAAAGCTAGTGGCTTAACTCCATAATGATCATCAAAGGCTGGAGACATGCCCCCCCAAGCTTCAATTCATTCACCAACTTTGAGGTTGTCACCAATTTCTGTACTAGATGGAGAAAAAAGATACAGGTGGATGAAAAGAAGGTTCAAATACGAGATCTAACGAAAGACTCGACTCGACATATACGAGATCTGGCGAAAGACTCGACCTAACAGGAGAGGTGACTATTTCATTTTTTAATGAGCTTGACACAGGAAAAGAACTATGCTCAAGGCTCCGGGTTTAATCCCCAGATTTTTTTTTCATTTTTTAATGAGCTTGCTAGAGGAAAGAAAAATTATGCTCAATCCCTCTATTTCATTTTTTAACGAGCTTTCTACAGAGAGGAAAACTATGCTTGTAGCCTCTGTTTTATTTTTTAACGAGCTTGCCACAGAGAAGAGAAACTATGATCGTGACTTCTGTTTCATTTTTTAACGAGCTTGCTACAGAGAGGAGAAACTATGCTCGTGGACTCTTCTTGATCAAGGCTTCCAAGAGGATAATGCTCTGGAAGGAAACCATGTCAAGGGACAATGCTCCAATAGCCCTACCGAAGAGATCACCATGTCAACTACTAGAGCTAAGTCATCGGAAATTGAAGGCATGGGAGACAATGCAACATAATTGACCTGTGGCAGGGGTGATATCGACTGCATATAAGACCCAGTTAGGGAGGTTATTGGGTTGATGGTCAAGTCAGGGCCAACAAACAAAAGTTGATCAATAGTCACCATTCTTCCATCGTGCGGGAAATATATCACACGAAAAAGGGTGGACACAATATTTCATGGCATAGACATAATCTCGCCCAAGGAGTAAATCAAAATCCAAGGGGCCCTGGACTACCATAACATCAATAAAGACTGTTTTCCCTCCCAAAGTTATCGAAAACTGAGGAAGGATCCCTAAAGGGTGACTGGTTCTTCTGTTGAAAGCGAACAGAGTCTGGGTAACCAGCACAAGCTTAGGATAACCCAAAGCTTGCCAAGCAATAGAGGACAAAATACTAACGGACGAACCTTCATCTATCAGCGTATGAGGAACGTCCCAACCACAAACCTGAACTGGAATCTTAAAAGGAATGTGAGAGGGGAGACGAGGTTTAGTTAGCCCACCCCAATAAAAATGGATGGCCTCATTACTTGGAGGGGTTTTCACGGGAGAAGGGATAATGCCCCCCGACACGGTAGATCCCGTATCAACGAGAAAAACGTGGGAAGAATCAGGTTTACTCTCTAACGGGAGAGTAGGATCGATCGATGATGAGATCAGATCGACCACCTTGGCACTCTTCAGAGGAAGAGTGGGATTGACCGATGATCTAACCAGAGCAACCACTTTGGCACTCTTCGGATGAAGGGTGGGACTGACCGATGAAGGGACTGGATCAATCACTTTAGCACTCGTTAGAGGAGGAGTGGGATTGACCAATGAAGTAACCAGAG